>LTAE01003889.1:10213-42532 GCA_001647135.1 Pontederia paniculata | reverse complement strand
CATTAGTATAGACTGAGTTCACTTACAAATTTGTGATCATTCAAAACAATCTCGGGATCCTAGATTCAACAATAATATATACAGATGCGAAATTTTAAAAATACTATCGCCACTTCATTCATAATCATGTATATGTCAACCAAACATCTCTACTTTCCCAACTTGAAAGTCATGAAAGCAATTGGACATATGAAATTTGTTGAAAAACTAAATCTTATTATTTACTATCATGTATATTTCAACCAAATATCTCTGCTTTCCCACTTTTTTTATTAACCAAAATCTTATTATTTACTATATTTATCATTTTTTCTTAGTTTGTCACTCAAATATTTACATCAAACTTCATTAACAATTCTGTAGATTTATTTTTAGGGTTATTTATATTTTTCTCCCTTGAATTATCGCGAAATTTAAACTTTTTTTTATTAAAAACCGGGCAGAAGTAGGTTTAACTTTTTTTTATTGGTCAATTTTGTTCAATCGTTTGATTTTGAATTTACTCAAATTATTTTAATTTATCAAATTACCAATTTACCATCATCTTCTTTCCTCTCTATTCTCTCCTCTCCATGAGTGCCGACACAATGCTCGCCTGCACAAGCTCATGCAGGTGACCAACAACGCCGCCAACGCTCGTCGAGAGGAGAGAGAAAGGGAAGTGAGAGAGAAGAGAGAGAAAGAGAGAGAAAAGGGTAAATTAGTAATTTAATAAATCAAAATAATTTGAATAAATTTGAAACTAGACGATTGGATAAAATTAGCAAATCAAAAAATGTTTAAATCTACTTCTGCTCGATTTTATAATTTAGGGGTACATCTAACATTTCGAGATAGTTCAGGGGAGAAAAATAGAAATAATCTTTTTTATATTATGTATAAAATATAAGTTTTACTCTTACTTCTTTGATGTAAGAAAAATCATTTGAAATAAAAAATAATAGCATGAGTAAAACATTTCATAATTATTAAAAAAATACCTCACCTTGTTCATTTTTTATTATATTAGAGAAGTACTAGTGAAAATGATATTTCATGATTATTAGAAAGATAACATAATTTAAAATAAACTTAATGGGACTTGAGTAACAAATTGAAATAATCTTGGGACTAAATTTTGTAAGTTTATAATTTAAATTATATACAGAAAAAATGTGAGAGAAATAACTCATTTTTTTCTTTACATAATCATTTTTATTTATACATATGGTGGAAATGACACATTTAATACATATAAATTTCTTGTTTGTTATTACATTTGTACATATGCAAAATTCATAATTTGATTATTTTGAACTTTTAGACTTGTTTTTTATGGAAATAATACATAGTATTTAGTTCACAAGTTTCTCTTAATGAAAGTTTGATTTTAACACAAGAATTATATTATTCATGACATACAACAACAACAAAGCCTTATCTCACTAGGTGGGGTCGGCTACATGGATCATACGACGCCATTGCGCTCTATCAATAACCAAATTTTTATACATGGATCATATGTATTATTCATGACATAATACATATAATATTACATGTGTTTGTATCATATTATATGATTAATATCATTGTATGATAATACATAACATTTTTTTTAGTTCGACAATATGTCTAAGGCTTAAATATGAGTTCGACAATATACATGTTTAAGTAAGGCGTATCATTCAATTATATTTTTCTTACACTTACATAACAATAAAACTTTGTGATTTGTTGAAATCGTTATCATATCTGAACTTCAATAAAAAATATTAACACATGATCAAATATTAAAAATTGATAATTTTTATTCATTTATTATAATACAATATATTTTTAACATTAATTATTACGATCCAGGAGCTTAAATAGATTTTTTCTACTAATTAATAAAACTCTCAAATAATTTTTTACGTAACATACTTCTTAATTTTGTTATTAAAATCATTTTCGACTTAAATCTTAAAAATATATTTGTCTTAAATAAATGTCAATATTTATAAGCTTTATATGAAATATTTTATTTAATATGAAGGGTATAATGGATAAAATATGAATGACAGTTGATTCATCTTCAAATACCAACTCTATCCAAATACGGAACCCCAATTATTTAGTTCTCATCTTTAATTCTACATTCATCCAAACACTTCATTGGAACTAATCTATCACATCAACTATTCATTGAAAATCCCGAATAGTTATGGTTCTCGTTTCGAAATGCAGCCTTATTAAACAATAAAAAAGAATATTATTAAACTATTTTATTTTAAAGTTATTGCTTTCGTATACTGTTGGTCAGCCCTTTGGTCAAAAGTTAAATCAATAAAGTACTGTCATAGTACCTCCAAGCCTATGTTCTATTACGTGGCGGGCTAAGAATTTGAGGGCGCTACATAAATGCTTATTAATGCAAAACTGATTAAAATTCAATTCATAAAGAAAATATTATAATATATACAGATGCAAAATTTTAAAAATACTATCGCCACTTCATTCAGAATCATGTATATGTCAACCAAATAGATAACCAAAGGGAACAAGGGCGTGGTGCAGCGGCTCACCCTTCGATTTGAGCACCGAGAGGTCTCGAGTTCGAATCCCACCGTGGGACTTATGTGTCCCTTTATTTTCAGTATTTCCTTTCAATATATTAGATCACGGGCCTCCCTTTATAATCGAAAAAAATGTATATGTCAACCAAACATCTCTGCTTTCCCAACTTGAAAGTCATGAAAGCAATTGGACATATGAAATTTGTTGAAAAACTAAATCTTATTATTTACTATCATGTATATTTCAACCAAACATCTCTGCTTTCCCACTTTTTTTTATTAACCAAAATCTTATTATTTACTATCTTTATCATTTTTTCTTATTAACAAACTAAAGTCAAAATACTATTCGATTTTATTAAAAAATCATAAACTTCTTGTATTATACATGAATAAATGCATAGTAGAAAAATAAAAGCTTACACACAAAAATATTTCCAAAGATCTCCATACAAAATTAAGTGAAATAATTTTTGAACTGAAGCTTAATTAAATTTTGGTTAATCTTGCTAAGGAAAGTAGAAACGACGGATTAGAAGATGATCCGCTAAAGATCGATATCGAAATAGAACTATTTAAATTATATAATTATTCCATTACTAGGATTGGATCCCCACGGCTTGCAAGTTGCAAGTACCAATGGCAACAATAACACATTTAATTAGCTTGCAAGAATGCATACTTATTATTGCGTGTATGGATATTCTTGTCTGACGTGAACACATAGGTTTGGTATTTGAATAATTAAGCACTTTATTTGGAAGAATAAAGTCATAGGCCCATCAATTTGGTCATAGAACAAGTAATTAAATTATTAATAAGCGTTTTGATATTGAAATTGAAATTAGATTATCTCTATTGATAAATTATGATGAATTAAATTAATATTTCTTTTGGTACTTTCAATATAGGAAACATTGTTAAAAAATTACCCAGAAACTATTTCTCCTTTAAAAATAATTATATTTTCATTTGTTTTTTCCTTTATAAAATAACTATATTTAGTAACTATATAAAATAATATCTCTTTCTCCTTTCAATAACTATATTTTCATTTATTTGAAATAAAAAATAATAACAAAGACATATCATATTTTTTAAGCTGTTTATCTGTATTCTTCATGTTTATATTCAAATACCAAATGCCCCTGTAATAATAGAGATTAAAATATAAACTCAAGTTAACATATGCACATATCAAGTACTGGGAACCATTTAAAGAAAAAGAAAGTTAATAATTCCCAAGCATGAAAATGAATAGTTGGCTAAGACATAACATTGTAATATTGATTTAACTAATTAACTTTATCACATAATAAATGTGACAAATGTTTATGTTACCTACTCCATATAACACTTGTCCGGCAGAAGTTTTGACATTATATATTGCAAATACTATGACATAACATTACATGTGAAAAATTCTTTGCATAATTTTGATATGCTATGCGCTAAGATGATGTTTACATGTATGTATAAGCTATTCACATTGTAAGTTTCAGACATTAATTGTTTATATACAATACAATGAAACCAGTTACACAACATGAGAATGTGTATAAATGCATGTTTGCAAAGAGCAACGAATAAATAAATAAATGTAAAGGTATGGAAACCTTGAGGACGGGGCAATGAATCAAGATCGGCTTTGTATCTTTTGACTGCCTACTTTGGACTTCATATCCAAGAGGCCTTTAACCACATCTCTCATTGAAGGTCTTGTTTTTGCATCTTTCCAAGTGCATTTGATTGCCAAAGAAAGTAACTTAATTACTTCTTCCATTTCAATAGTACCAGCAACTTCACGCATGAGATCCGGATCAGCAACATCCCCAATCCTTTGACCGTTGTTTAATGTTGAATTAACCCAGTTTACGACATCAATGTTATTGGGAAGAGATGGATCTAATGCCTGCATTCTGGTTATCAGTTCAAGTAGCACAACTCCATAGCTATAGACATCTGATTCTTTACTCCTCCTAGTTGTATATGCAGTCTCTGTTGAAAATTATAGCTTGAATAATAAAATGGAATCTTCAAGACATATAAAGGCTTATTTTGACATAATAAAGTGTATATGGTCAGTTTATCATATTAGTGATCAGAACAATAACTTGTAATGCTAAATATATCACGAAAGAAGATGTTGCAACAATAATAAATTGTGAAACATATGGACCAAATGAAAATCTATATTGATGAGTTATGGCTTATAAACTTTAACAAGAACACTAACTCAAATTATTAAGTACCTGGAGACATATAGCCGATGGTACCGACAATAGTCGATTGTGACGTAGAAGGAGAATACTGATCAATGATCTTAGCAATGCCAAAATCAGAAATATGTGGCTCCCAATCCGAATCCAACAAAATGTTCTTTGTCTTAATGTCTCGATGAATGATACTCGGGTTGCAGTCGTTGTGAAGATAGGCTAACCCTTGAGCAGTCCCAAGTGCTATGTTGTACCTCACTTTCCACTCCAAAGATGGTGCTGGTTTGAGCTCATGCAGTACATCATGGAGACTTCCATTTTTCATGTATCGGTACAAAATCAATCCATATTCCTTTCTAAACCAAAATTCTTCCAGTTTCACTAAATTCCGATGCCTGATACTTCCAACAGTTTGAATTTCTCTCATCATACTTTCACTCGGTCCCTTTTGTCCTAAGAAAGAAAGCTTTTTCACAGCATAAATCTCATCTGGATTCAACAGAGCCCTGTAGACAGTTCCATGTGCTCCTCTTCCTATGACATATTTCTCATTCAAGTCCTCAGTAGCCTCCATCACTCTTTTTAACAGGTAATTAGATTGGTCCTTCACTGAGATTTCTGTGATGTTCTTGGATCTTCTTCTGTGCTTAGCTAGAATGAAACACAATAATAGAACTATTAGGACACACAAAAAAATTGAACCAAGGACTATCATTACAGTCCCCACTTTACTGAGACCTCTAGAGGAACTTGGCCGTTCACATTGTTTTAAGATGGAATTAAGTGGGCAAGATGTGTCTCCAACCTCACAAGATATGCAAAGATCAGGATTACCCAGAAATGAGCTTGGTGAAGTCTGCAGAAGGTGCAATAAATTGTGTGGCATGGGTCCTTCAAAGTTGTTATATGAAATATTTATATGAACCAATAAATTGAGATTGCTTAAAGCTTCCAGACCACCAGTGAGATTATTGAATGATAAGTCCAAATTTTGCAGCATCTCCATATCACTGAGACCTTCCGGTATACTGCCTGTTAGTCCATTCTCACCTAGTTTCAGAGTGACCACATTTTTCAAGGTTGTCATTGATGGAGGAATTTGACCTCCAAATTTGTTGTCACCAAGTTGGATCTGAAATAATTGGCCAAACTTCCATAGAAAATCTGGAATTCCATCACTGAATTGATTGCCTTGCAGTAACAATTGTGTAAGAAGAACTAAACTTGTTAAGCTTGAAGGAATGGAACCATTTAAATGATTGAAGCTCAAATCCAACAAATTCAATTTACTGCATTGAGAGATTTCCTTTGGTAGTTGACCAAACAAATTATTAGCTGACAAATTCAAACCTTGCAAATTTGTCAGATTACCTATCTCATGTGGTATTGGCCCAGATAACTGGTTATTTGCCCAATTTACCATAGTAAGATTAACACAATTCCCTAAAGTCGTAGGAATATATCCACTCAATCTGTTTGATCTTACATCCATGTATGAAAGGCTCGAGGTTTCCGAAAATTCCTGAAGGGATCCGGTTAAATTGTTGTTTCGGAGAATCATTCTTGTTAAGCTCGAACAATTGCCTATACCTGAAGGTATTGTGCCATTAAGCATATTGAAACCCAGATTCAAGATAGTCAGCTGATTTCCCGAGCAAATATTTCGTGGGATTTCGCCAACAAATTTGTTACTTGTGAACTCAATCAGTATTAGACTACTATTGGTTCCCAAACCTTGAGGTATGACTCCATGAAATTGATTGTTGAAAAGAGAAATATTCTTCAGGTTTCTAAGCTCAGTCATATCAGAAGGAAGCTCCCCTGTTAGACTATTGTTGTAAACTTGAATTGTCTCAAGACTTGGAATTCTCCAAATTTCCACTGGGATCTCTCCACTCAGGCGATTATTGAATAGAAAAAGAGTTTTCAGAGCTCTCAAGTTACCCAATTCCTTAGGAATAGTACCTTCTAGTTGGTTATCATACAATTCTAGATCAACCAATGATTGACATTGCCCAAGTTCAGATGGAATTGGCCCTGACAAGGAGTTCTGAGATAGGTACAATAGATTCAGTTTGGTCAGTAGGCCCAAACTAGATGGTATCTGTCCGGAGAAGCCATTTTGGATAGCGGCTAACTGAATTAATCTACTGCAGTTCCCAAACCATGTCGGGATCTCGCCTCTGAACTTGTTGAATGACAGTTGCACCTCTTCCAATTGACAATTACTAGGATCAAAAGGGATTATTGGTCCCACTAGATTATTTCTTGTTACATACAGGAGTTTAAGTCCTGGGATGCCGCTCAAAGTCGTCGGCAGACGGCCGGACAACTGATTCCTGCTCAGTGACAGTTCCTCCAATTTGGTACAATTGCCAATTGAGTCAGGAATGCTGCCTGACAGACTATTATCCATAAGCCACAGGTACTTGACCCTGCTCAGGTTTCCAACATTGGAAGGGATTGGGCCAATGAGCTTGTTGTCATAAAGATAGACTGTCTCCAGACGGTTGAGGTTGAAGAAGGTGGCAGGTATCTCACCAGAAATCAAGTTTTGTGACAGATCCAAGTACTGCAGGCGGGTGCAGTTGCCTAATTCTTGAGGCATTGGCCCATAGATCTCATTCGAGCTGAGATCAATAAGTTTCAGGTGACTAAGAAGGCCAATTTGGGGTCCCAATGATCCCGTGACTGCGCTTCCATTGAGGGTAAAGTAGACTACGCGATTGTTCTCATCACACTGAATCCCCATCCACTTGCAGGGAGTAGAGTCTGAAGAATTCCATGTGGAATTTACAGATGGAGGTAGTATCAGGCTCTTGGTCAGCTCCAGAAGAGCTTCTCCTTCAGGGTTCAACGCAGGGAGAAGTGGCACTAGAGCACACAGCAGTAGCACCAACAAGAGCGTGTGCCAGACACGATGATCCATCAGACAACAATCTAAAGAAAAAAAATCTAGCAAAGATCACCAACTTGTCTGCAGGAGCAGCTCTGAGGAAGAAACTTGAACAGCAGAGCTCAAAGCAGACGTTGCATGCAAGACAAAACCCTCAGGAACTCAACAGGTTAAATCTTGCAAGTGCTGCATGAACCAGAAGTAGTACAGCTGACAAAAATCTAGGATGGAAAAAAGAAACAGAAATTTAAGTCTGAGTTTTACCTCGATATATGTCGATGGACCAAAGTACGTTGTAATCCACAGGGCATCCAATACTCTTCTCCATTGATGGGATGATACAAATAAGGATTCCACTGCGGCTGCCTGCATGCTTTTATATATTATATGAACTGAATACAAAAAGAAGGTAAATGTCAACTGCATGCAAGTATGTTGCGTGTGGGGATAAGACATGTCAACGAGTGGATGGAAAATATAATAAAATGTGAGATTGACATGTCGTAGTACCTATTGGACTTTTGATATGAAGATTAACACTGAAAAGGAAGATATGACATTTGATCATTAAAAAAAAACCGTGTGAAATGGCTCTGGATTTGGAAGAGAGAAGATGCATTGAGGACCAAATTGTGGACATTAATTTTTCTTGATTATCTAAATCTGTCCAATTGTGAATTAATTTACAAGTGAATTATATATTTAAAAAAAAATTATTAAAGCGAGAGCGGAAAAAAATCTAATTTTGATTCTAAGAATTAATTATTAATAAAATAATGTTTTTATCTATCATCTAAATGATTCAGTAAAGCAATTTTTTTAAAAGAAAATTGTGTTTTTACTTGTATTTTTTCCTCTTATCCACTATGATTATGTATAAAAAGAGAAGCGTCAGTTCTCACCCTAAAGAATAATTTTTAATTTAACACATATTGTTGAATATTTAAATTAATATTTTTAAATGGACGGAATTTGACTTTAAAGTCCATCAAATTGGAATCTCACTCTGTAACATTGTTTAGGGGGGCCGAAATATCCTGTTGACAGCAGCATGCTGTAGCAAGTTCCTTGTTGAATTGGAATTCTCTGCAAATGGATAGCAAGAAAATTTACAAATGTTGCAGTTAATATGTCAGATTCAACAAAAGACAAACAAATCCACTAACCTTCCTTTATTTTTTTACAGTGATGTGGAATTCTGATATCCATCAAAAGAATTTTTGTTGTATGTCTCGATTATCATAATTGAAATTTAATGGTAGGAGGCTATTGAAGATTTTCATCATTTTTTTAATATATTTCTTAGCCAGATCCTTGACTTCCTTGTAAGGTAAGTGATCAGATATTAAGTTGCAGCATGTTGAATGGAAGGGGTCTATTATATTTTTCGACTACCGTCAAATATGATTCATACTTCTGTTCACATTTATATTTACACATGTTCACATTGTAAATGACAGTTTTTTATTATGAAATATATCTTTTAAATGAGAAAGACCTAAATACATCTTTTTGATAAATCAAATTTTCAGACTTGTAAATAAACATCCTCCCATACATTTCATATGATCGATGAGTAAGATCAAAATGACTTATTATTCTAAGATTCAAACAAAAGACAGATTTTTATAAGTCATTTTCAAATAAAAAAAATTAATTTTTTTAACATTACTGTTTTTAAAAGTTCATTATGCTAGAGTATCATTTTTAATCACATAACAACTAAGTTAGGGATTGAATATCTCTCTAAAGAATGCAACTTAGTAGTGCTTTAAAATTGTACTATTCATGATTTGATTCTTCTATTTCAAAAGTTCAAACAACTTGTAATCTTTTAGGCCTTGTTTGGTTGAAGGATAAGAGATAGAATAAGAGGTTATTGATTCTTATTCTACCAAGCACCCATTAAATTGATAGGGGTAAATTTGTCATTTAAAAAATGCTAACTTTAAAAAAGATATTTTTTTAGAGATAAACTATTTCACCAAATTAGTGGAATGGTTTACTCTTTTTCATGTAAATAGAATAAATACAATTATTCTATCTTATTCTATTCTCCAACCAAACACTCACTTAATAACTAAATAATATGTTCAAAGTTATGAATCTATATAGTATGTTGATATGCATGTATGCTTTTATCCATTTTCAAATTTGTCATTTTACTCATCAAAATATATTTGTACTTTTACACTATTGAGTTAGCAAATATAAAAAGTATCAAAACTGCATATATTGAGTGTTAAAATATATTTGCATTTTTACCAAGAGTTAGCAAATATAAAATTTGCAAAAAAATATGGATATTGAATATTATAATATATTTGTACTTTATACTTTATAGAAGTTAGCAAATATAAAAAATATCGAAATTGTGAATATCATATGTTAAAATGTATTTACATTTTATACTTATCAAGTTAGCAAATATAAAAGTTGCCAAAATTATGAATATAGGATATTATAATATATTTGCACTTTGTACTCTATAAGAGTTAGTAAATATATAAGTTGTCAAAATTGTGAGTATTGGATGTTAAAATATATTTGCATTTTATACTTTTAAGAGTTAGAAATTTTAAATATTGTCAAATTTGTGGGTATCAGATGTTGTAATATACCTGACAACTTGAACTCTATTAACAAATACAAAGGTTGTCACACTCTGAACTCATAGTCGGAATGTCACAAGATATTTTACTCTTTCAAATTCAAACTCTATGATGCAATGACTCAAAAAAAAACTCTAGGATTTGCCAAAAAAATTGACATGATCTTTGCTAAAAATATGTCCATGGAACAAGTACATAGTATATCATAAGTCAAGCCTGCATCACATCATCATAAATAATATAACAATCAAAGTAAACGGGTCAGATGTCCCAAATGAGAGTTCACACCACTCGAGATACGATAACGAGATAATAAGAATAAGAGTTCTAAAGAATAGACTAAATTTATGGACATGACAAAAATATAAAAGAAAAACATGTATAATCCTCTTCAAGTCTTTCATATACACACAATCTAATTATTTTTTTGTGTCCAGTGAGCATGCAAGACAAGCATAATATCAATCATCGAGGAGCATCTCATTCTCCTCCTTACAAAATAATAAAAATAGAGGGGTGAGTATTAAATAGCTCAATGAATGAAAAATGACTCCATAATTATTAAAATGATTCGAAAAATAAATCAACAAAAATACATACAAAAATTCATCATTTAATACTCATTATGAATATTATACATAGCTTACTTTATGGGAAATATACTTGCAACTCATATGCAGAGTTTAAAACATGCTATGCATTGGACTATATCTATGTGTCATGACACCTTGCTATCGGCAAGCACGTTCGCGATTAAGAATGGCTGATGATTGCCTCAACCCCACGAGTTGTCATTCGCCTATCATTATCATCATCATTCCATGTATAGATCATCTCGACCCCATAAGTTATTGCTCGCCCCCCACGTGGGAGAGCTACTATCATCATCACCTCATTCCAAATGAGCTACCTAAATGTTCTACCGGATGTTTCAAAGTAGTTCTTGAAATTAAAACTTAAATCAACATTCAAAATTTATGACCCATGAATATAGAATCTTCAAACATCGACACTCGTACAAATCTAATTCATATATGGTGACAAGTCGAATGCATGAAATTCACGAGAAGACCATTGAAAAATCGAAGCACCTTCTTGGTCTTCTATGATTATTTAATAAAGAAAATTATCAAACTTCATAATTATAAAGAAACAGTATGCTTCACCTTCTGGATTTTCTATGATTATTTAAGAATGATTTATAACACAAACTTCATATATCTTATTCAAACTTATTTTTTCCCTTTTTATATATAAAAATATGTAATTAAAATTTACATTTTTAAAGGTATTTTATTTTTTTAAAATAATATAAATTATAATTTATATTATTTGTATTTATCAAATACTATAATGTAATAATATTAATTTATAAATTAATAATTTATTTTATTGATGATCCAAATTATCAATTATTAAAAAGGAAAATTTACTAAATGGTCCTTTGATGCTAAAATTGAATTAGCAATTGGCTTGGAGTTCAATATAATCTTATTCAAAATGGCTATAATATTTTTCCTATTAATTTTGCTTAACATTCATTTTTATTTTAGTTTCTTTTGCACCCTCTTTTCCTTTTTTTTCCGTTTTCCTGTTTTCAGAGGCGGACCCACAGGGTAGGATGGGAGCCTCTAGTTATAGTCGATAAACAAAATAAATAATAAATCAAATTTGGTTGACACACTTGGGTAGCAAGAATATGTCCCGGATTGAAAGATCGAGAGCTAGTAGTCCCGAGTTCGAGTCCCGAAGTCATCAATTTGATAGAGAGATATTGTTTTTTACTCTTTATCTCGACTTCGGATTAGCCAGGTGCTAATAGTCCTACACATTGGGGGCCCGAGCGAGTACCCAAAAGAAATATTAACAAAATATTAT
This sequence comes from Pontederia paniculata, assembly GCA_001647135.1. Taxonomy (NCBI): domain Eukaryota; kingdom Viridiplantae; phylum Streptophyta; class Magnoliopsida; order Commelinales; family Pontederiaceae; genus Pontederia; species Pontederia paniculata. The sequence goes on along the minus strand of LTAE01003889.1, from coordinate 30,396 downwards.
AACTATCTAATTAATTTAGTAAATATATAGTTACTTTTGACTAACATTTAAAAGTCTAGAGTTTAAATCTTGACATTTCTTAATTTTTTTATAATTTAACTTATATATTTTAGTCCCGGGTTCGTTCCTACCTCTTCTCAAATATTTTTTTTATTGTTCATCTCCTCTTTATCTTCCTTTTATATTTTTCCCCTTTTTTTTCATTTTTTTCATTCACTTTTATATTATCCGTCCAACACGTCTTAGTTGCTTCTCTAATATCCATGCCCACATTACTCCATTTCTTGAATTTCCTCGTCCTTTTTTTTTCATTTGTTTTCTTCTTCGGCGATCTTCACCTTCTCGGAGGGCGCCGGCCTTTTTTCGGCATTTTCATTGGTTCATTGATTTACTGATTTCTATCGGTTTGATTTGGTTTCGATCCTATTAGAAATCAATTTTGATTTTTCTATCAAATCAAATAACGGCTCATGATTGATTGTTCCGTCTTATTTTAAATAACATGTTTTTTTTCTTGGCGCCGAGTCGCCAATGTTTTTTGAACTCATTCACATATTTTCATGTTGTCTTTTCATAAGTTTTTTATAAAGTCAAAACTCATTTGTCTTTTTATATTAGTTTTTATGATATAAATAAGAGGGATTAGTTGAGAAAAATGACAGATGAACTTTCCTTTAGAAATAGTGAGGTTTTGAGACGAGGGAAATAAATCACCTTATCATAAATTTGATATATTATGACCCTTCACTCTGATCCGTTAATTAATTGAATTTCAAGTGTAGAGTTTCTTGATTCGATCTATGATTCAATTTTTGATAACTTATGAATTTTTATTAAAAGAAAAGAAGATAATTTTCGAGTTATGAAATTATAACACTTGTGAATTTTATTTTCTACATTGTTCACCCTTTTTGTATCGGTACTCGTTGCTTTGTTTTCATTTTGGGCTATTGTCGTCTAACTCGTTTTAAATTCGATTTATTCGTGTTGAAGTCAATTTCATGTAGCATGTGTTTCAACGTTTGGAAATTGACTTTTGAACTATGATATATGAACACATTTGCCCCCTCAAACTTTACGGTGAGAAGGAAGATTTGCTCAATGCACATTATTGAGTAATCTTCACTTTTTTTCCTATTATAAATAGAAGACATTGACTTAGTATATAAAAATTATAAATAAATACTTCGACCCCCAAAACTCAAATCCTTGACTTGGACATAAGAAATCGAGATCCCAATAAGTTCACATTGTTAGGGTTTTAGATACTAAAAAACCAGAAGAAATTTATATGGAACATACATGCAACACAATACAGAGAACATCCATGCATATTTTTATACTTAATTAATTAGATCTTAGATATCTAAACTTGTAATTAAGGCGTCCACTTATATTGTCTCCTTCAGGACGAGAATTACTTTGATATATGAATACAAAAGTTAGAATTGTTAGAATGATGACTAATATGTTCATGCGCTAACAAGACGTGTGATCGCTAGAATATGCACGTGGGTGAGAGCAACCGGAGCGCATGCTCTAAAATACCTCGCGAACAACTGAAGCACGTAAGATGCAAGCCAATGGACAAATAACTCATGTGCGTATTGGAATATCACCGTTATGATTATTATGGCGATGACAGTTGAAATCATCAATAGACCATTATGATCATAATGATCATCAATGGGTGAAAAATGATATGAGTGGGGGTGGACTCCGATGATAATGTGCGTCTATATATAGAGCTCTAAATTAGAACTATTGATCCATCGATTGAGAACCCTAAATCTTATATTATTTTTTTATTTTGTAGGTTTTATCATTGGTATCAAAGCGTAGAAGATCAGATTTATCTTCGTATGAAATTCTCAACCTTGTCTCCTCACTCCCGAAGGAATTCAATTTTTTCTTTTGGTCGATATTTTCTCTTCTCCCATACTTTCAGCAGAGGGCAAACCAAGTAGGTCGAGAGACAACACTGTAGAATTTTGATCTCTTCCATTTATAGATACATGCTCCAACTTTCTTTAAGGAATTAATGCTCCAATCATGCTCAAACGGATGTTTAGGAAATTAAATACATTCCAATTTTGTCTATATCCTGTCTAACCATGCTCATATATAGGTCACGGGGCATTAGAAATTTTTCAATAGTTATTTATTTCCCTTATAGCTTAACAATATGCATCCAAACCAACTTATAAGAAATTTTTACCCCGATGGTGTACTTCCCTATTCCAAATTAGATGAGTATGCCAAATAGATGTAGTTTCCTTATGATTTTACCTATTTTAACTTCTATTTCATACTCGTGTATCTGCTTAAAATATTTGACTCAATGCTCACCTGAGAAAAGTAGTTATCGATAATTCTCCTTCTCACAATTACTTCTGATGTTCTCCCCAAGTAATTCGAATCAACGCTGAAATAATACAAGAAACAGAGTCACACACAGAGTTGCAGCCTTGGAATTCTTATGCTCAAAGCGATGAATGCTCACCATCTAAATATGGAACTACGATTAAGATGCTTGTGTGACAGCAATATCAATTAAAGTGAAAATAAGTAATAAAATCACGATGGTATAACACTCATCGAAAACGAGAAGGGTGTACTAGCATTCGGATTTCTCCCTTCCGGCTCCGGTGGTTCACACATGACAAGAGACAAGGCTGCCATAGAATGAGAAGAAACAAGGCTTACAACTAATAAGATACTCAACTAAGGTTTTTGGATTACTCCCGTCAAGTCAGTTGGAAATATTGAAAATAAGTAACACATGCTAGAGGGATCAGCTAGCACATAACACTAATTAATTCCCATGATGAATCTGAACACCCTTGAACTCACCTTGGTCAGCTTGGGTCAGGTTGCAGTCCGGCAATCTCCACTTCGTTTCTGACAAGGTGATGCCAACAGAAATCCTATTGTCACACACACTTAGCATCATGATTAACATGCAAATCAGCAACAATGGTGTTGTAATGTAGGGACATTGCATGCTCACCGTGAAGAGAAGAATGATAGCTCAACGACTCCCTGGTGATCCGTCAACGGTTGGCTGAAAAATCCAACAAAAAGGGAGCCGCCAATATTCCGTAGTAAAACACACAAATCCGTTGGAAGATTTTGGCGGAAACCTTAGTCTGAAGTCACCACGATGTACTAAGAGAGAATAGCTAATAGCTCCATCCCTATGGGATTTAAATCGTGAGTGATGAGCTCTGACGTGTGGTGATGGCGAAGAGGCTAAGACAACACACACAAACCTAATGAAACCCACAATAAATACCTGCATCACCGAACAATAACCATGGGAATCTGTTATACCTCAATGCGAAAAAGAAGCAAATCCAGTAGAAGAAGAAGAAGAGACATCAATACCTGAAGAAATAGAGATGGATTCAGTAGTAGAAGAAGTAGAAACAACAAATAAAATTGAAGAAAAGGAAATGGATACAGTAGAAGAAGAAGTGGAAAAGTCGAGACAGAGGAAATCAGAAGAAGAGAAGCAGAGGAAACCGACAAAGCAAAAATAGAAAGCAGCGGTGAAGGCAGAAATAGAAGACTGAGAAGGAAACCAGAGCATTTTAAAGATTTTGAAATGTGAAAGAAACAGAAGAAAAGCGGACGAAGAAAACAGAGAGGAGACGAAGCGAAGGAGAAAAACATAGAGGAGTATAAATAGAAAGACTTGTAAAAAAAGGGGACTTATCTGAGCTTTGGAATAAAAATAGATTTGGAGCCGACGGGAGCTCGAATCCCTTTCCTTCTTCATCTTCTAATATTCTCGTAATTGCGCCTCTCTCTTTCTTGTCTCTCTTCCTTTCCCTTCCAGTTTCATCATCAGCATCTCCAAGTTCTTCAGCGGCGTCAACCACGAAGAGATGTTGTCTGTGGCGCTTGCATCACCTTCGGCGTTCGAGGAGAAGAGGGACGGAGCGAAGAACAAACCCTAAATCCTGCACATAAAGAAGAGAAGACAGAAGGCGGAGAGAGAAAAATCACTCGCGGCTTCTTATATTTTTCAGCGGCGGAGTCGACGAGGTGGGCATCGGCGCGCGTGCAATTGGGCCTCGCAATGTTGGGCTCAACAGTGCTTCTCTACAGTAAGATTTCCGATTAATTTGAAGAAAAGAGAAGATTCAACAGAGGTTCTCTTGGCGGGTTTCATCAATTTGGTGCTTTCATTAAGAGTTCGCCGGAGAAGAACCTGCAAGAAAATGGAGCATCATGGCCGAAGGAACTAGATGGGCTCGTATGGAAGAAATTGTTAGTAAATTGCAAGGATTCATGGAACAACAATTCAACACATTCCGTGAGCGGATGGATACCTTGAACTCAAAATATGAATCTCTGGCTAAGAAAGTTGAAAATTCTGCACAAGATGAAGGGAGTAATCAACAAGTGGCAATGGATTCGTCAAGAAGTGGAACAAGTCAACAACAATCTTCTACCAGTAGTTTCTTGAGAAATATAAAATTGGAAATTCCTAAGTTCTGGGGAGATGATCCGCTCGGGTGGATTTTTAAAGTCGAACAATTCCTAATTTTTTATGAAGTTGTAGAGGAGGATCGGATCACAGTAGTAGCTTTTGCGTTTGAAGGGTCAGCGCTACAGTGGTATCAATGGATGTACAAGAATAAACAACTCAGTTCTTGGACAAATTTTGTCAAAGTCACTGGATATCAGATTTGGTCCGTCGGAATTTGAAGATTTCCAGGGAGCTTTATCAAAGTTAACCCAAATTGGAACTGTGTTGGAATATCAATCACAGCTTGAGAAGCTTTCAAACCGAGTGATAGGAATTTCGGAGTCATTCTTACTATCATGTTTCATCTCTGGGCTTAAATCTAATATCAGGCGGGAGGTACAAGCATTTAGGCCAACAACTCTAATGAATGTTATAGGGTTGGCCAAGTTACAAGAGGAAAAGCTAATGGAATTAAGAGAAGTAAGGATGCCGTTACAACGATCAGTGGGAACTCTGGGAGCATCTATGATCAAATCAGCCATTAATTCACATGCCACAGAGAATTCAACAGGAAAGATTGGTTCGTCAACTACAATCAGTACAGTTAAACCAATCACTGAGACTAAAGGGAGTGAGGACCTAAACACGTTGTCATTACGGAGATTAACTCCAGCAGAATTGTTGAATAGAAGGGAGAAATGATTATGTTACAATTGTGATGAAAAATTTCATCGAGGACATAAATGTAAACCAAAGTTCTTATTATTAATGGCTACAGAAACTGAAGTGGAGAATGAAAGACAGGAAGTTGAGGAGGAAAGTGAACCAGTAGAGATCAGTTTGCATGCATTGTCTGGAGTGGTGCTTCCACAAACTATGAGGCTTACAGGGACCATAAGAGGAAAAGAAGTGAACATATTGGTTGATAGTGAGTCAACCCACAATTTCATTCAAGGAAGAGTAGTTCGGAAGTTAGGACTGACCATACAACCATCTACTAATTTCAATGTTATGATTGGGAATGGAGATAAATTGAGGTGCGAAGGAGTTTGTCCTCGGTTGGAATTTATATTACAACAACTAAACTTCATAGACGATTTCTATGTACTGCTTATTGAAGGGGTGGATTTGGTTCTAGGAGTGCAATGGATGCAAAAGCTGGGACCTATTACAGTTGATTATACACAACTATCAATGGAATTCCAATGGAAGGGGCAAATGGTACAATTGAAGGGAAACGTATCAGTCAAACCACAACAGGTCACTTATCAACAATTGAGGAAATTGATCAAAGTCGAAGAAATTATGAGTTGTTACAGAATTGAAACAGTAATGGAAAGAGACCCAGAAGGAGAAGAGGATGTGAAGTTACAGGTAGAAAAAATTTTGGAAGAATTCGGGCAAGTCTTTGAACCTCCTACTGCTCTACCACCTTACAAAGATGTGCAACATCATGTACATCTAATAGATGAGACCAAACCAGTAAATGTGAGACCATATAGATACCCACATTTTCAGAAAAAATGAGATTGAGAAACTAGTAAAGGAGATGATGGAACAAGGCATCATTCAATACAGTTCCAACCCTTTTTCCAGTCCAGTCTTGTTAGTTAAGAAGAAGGATGGTTTATGGCAGTTTTGTGTGGATTACCGGGCATTAAATAACATAACTATCAAAGACAAATTTCCTATACCAACAATTGATGAATTGTTGGATGAGTTGCATGGAGCACGTTATTTCTCTAAGTTGGATCTGAGAGCTGGATATCATCAGATAAGGATGAGTCCTAATGATGTACACAAGACTGCTTTCCGGACTCACGAAGGCCACTACGAGTTCCTAGTCATGCCATTTGGACTCGCTAATGCTCCATCTACTTTTCAGGCCATCATGAATAGACTGTTTCCTAAGTATCTATGAAAATTCATCATAATATTTTTTGATGATATATTGATCTACAGTTCTGACTTACAGTCTCATCTAAAGCATCTCAAAGACACATTACAATGTTTGCAAGACCATCAGCTTTATGTTAAGAAGAGCAAGTGCAGTTTTACTCAGACTAAGATTGAATATTTGGGGCACATTATTACTCAGGAAGGGGTAGGACCTGATATATCTAAAATTGAGGCAATTCAGGCATGGATTGTCCCTCAGAACTTGAAACAGTTGAGGGCATTCTTGGGCCTTACAGGGTATTACAGGAGATTTGTCAAAGGATATGCTAGTATTGCAAGCTCACTTACAGATCTACTTAAGAAAGATTCTTTCAACTGGACAGACAAGGCTACTGAGGCTTTTGAGTTCCTTAAGCAAGCTATGATATCTGCTCCTATACTCCAATTACCAGACTTCTCGAAAGAATTTATTGTTGAGACAGATGCTTCAGAAAGTGGAATAGGGGTTGTACTGCTACAAGGTATTCATCCTATATGCTACTTCAGTAAGAAATTATCCTCTACTGTGCAAAGAGCCTCAGTTTATGTTAGAGAACTGTTCGCCATTGTGGAGTCTGTGAGGAAGTGGAGACAATATCTATTGGCCATCATTTTACAATCCGAACAGATCATAAAAGTTTGAAGGAAATCTTAACTCAAGTCATCCAAACACCATAACAACATCAATATGTTGTCAAATTGATGGGATATGACTTCTCTATTACCTATAAACCTGGCAATGACAACAGGGTTGCTAACGCTTTATCTAGACAGGAAGTCACTGAAGTTATGTTTTGTGAGATTTCTATGCCTATATTCAATATAGTAGATCTTCTTAAAAGAGAATATAGCTCTAATGAACAGATACAAACTTTGATAGCCAAAGTATTAGAAGGACAGGAAGTTCAAAAAGGATTGACCTTTATAAATGGGTTGCTCTATTAGCAACAACGTTTGTTCCTCACACCTATATCAACATTAATTCCTACTTTATTAAAGGAGTTCCATGAAACACCCATTGGTGGTCATCTAGGTTTTCTTAAAACTTATAAGAGAATTAGTTCAGAATTTGTGTGGACGGGAATGAAAGCCACGTTGAGGATTTTGTACGAAATTGTCAGGTGTGCCAACAGGTCAAATATTGTACTACACCACCTTTGGGGTTATTACAACCTTTGCCTATTCCCGACAGGATATGGGAGGACATTTCTATGGATTTTGTCACATCCTTACCAATCTCTAATGGGTTAATAGTGGTTTTTGTGGTGGTGGATCGTCTATCAAAATATTGTCATTTTGGGGCATGGCCTACACATTATACTGCATTAAAGGTGGCAAAGTTGTTTGTTGACATGGTAGTGAAACTACATGGAATGCCCAGGACAATAGTATCAGACAGAGATACAATTTTCCTCAATGCATTCTGGAAGGAATTATTCCAACTGAGTGGCACTAAACTAAAGATGAGTTCAGCATATCATCCACAAACAGACGGCCAAACAGAGGTAATGAATCGATGCATGCAGCAGTATATGAGATGTTTTGCAATGCATCAACCAAATAATTGGACCAGATATCTACCCTGGGCAGAGTATTCTTTCAATACATCTGTTCATTCTAGAATAAAATTGACTCCTTTTGAGGTAGTTTATGGTCGAAAACCTCCTACTATTCCTACTTATATAAGGGGATAGACAAAAGTTGAGACCCTTGAGATGGAGATGCTAGATAGAGATGAAGTCCTACGGTTATTACGACTAAATTTGTACAAAGCTCAATAGCGAATGAAAACTCTATCTGATCTACATAGAACAAACAAGGAATTTTTAGTTGGAGATCGTGTATTTGTGAAGCTCCAACCTTACAAACAACTCACTTTGGCAGGACAGAATTTACATAAGCTCTCTCCCAAATACTATGGTCCTTATGAAATTAAGCAACGAATTGGTTCTGTTGCTTACGAGCTAGTTTTACCAGAAGAAGTTCAGGTACATCCAGTGTTTCATATATCCAAGTTAAAGCGAGCTTTTGGTGATCAGAATGAGATTTCGAAAACCTTGCTACCAGTAAGACCAGAGCAAGATCTCTTACTTTCTCCTACTGCTATTATTTCTAGCAGGGTTATTGAATGACTTGGCCGTCCGATAACCCAATTCCTTATACAATGGAAAGGTCGAGATCCTAGTGATGCTACGTGGGAGGATCTAAAGACGATACAAGAAAATTTTCCTACATTTAACATCGAGGGCGATGTGCAGAATTTAAGGGGGAGGGAAATTGTTATACCTCCATGCGAAACAGAAGCAAATCCAGTAGAAGAAGAAGAGACAGCAATACCTGAAGAAATAGAGATGGATTCAGTAGTAGAAGAAGTAGAAACAACAAATAAAACTGAAGAAAAGGAAATGGATATAGTAGAAGAAGAAGTGGAAATAGTCGAGACAGAGGATATCAGAAGAAGAGAAGCAGAGGAAACCGACAAAGCAAAAATAGAAAACAACGGTGAAGGCAAAAATAGAAGACTGAGAAGGAAACCAGAGCATTTTAAAGATTTCGAAATGTGAAAGAAATAGAAGAAAAGCGGACGAAGAAAATAGATAGGAGACGAGGCGAAGGAGGAAAACAGAGAGGAGTATAAATAGAAAGACTTGTAAAAGAAGGGGACTTATCTGAGCTTTGGAATAAAAATAGATTTGGAGCCGACGGGAGCTCGAATACCTTTCCTTCTTCATCTTCTAATCTTCTCGTAACTGTGCCTTTCTCTTTCTTGTCTCTCTTCCTTTCCCTTCCAGTTTCATCATCAGCATCTCCAAGTTCTTCAGCGGCGTCGACCACGAAGAGATGTTGTCTGTGGCGCTTGCATCACCTTCGGCGTTCGAGGAGAAGAGGGACGGAGCGAAGAACAAACCCTAAATCCTGCACATAAAGAAGAGAAGACAGAAGACGGAGAAAGAAAAATCACTCGCGGCTTCTTATATTTTTCAGTGGTGGAGTCGACGAGGTGGGCATCGGCGCGTGCAATTGGGCCTCAGCAACGTTGGGCTCAACAGTGTTTCTCTACAGTAAGATTTTCGATTAATTTGAAGAAAAGAGAAGATTCAGCAGAGGTTTTCTTGGCGGGTTTCATCAGAATCTTACCGAAATAGGAATGATGGCTTCAAATCTTAATTTTAAAAATTATTTTTAGAGTTTCAAAGAGAATTAAGAACTCACTATTCTTCTTGAAGATTCCAGCAAGGATTCAAAATCTCAAAGAAATCATAAAAAATATTAAACACAACATTCATGTGCATAGAAAATTAGAAAACTTAAGTCAATAAAATCAAGCATTGAGCGTGCTTCTCTTACAGTAAAAAATCTACTCCATAAAAATAAACTAAGAAATTGCAGGGAGTGTATCCTTCAGAATAAATAGAAAGATGAATAATTATGAAGCAAAACACCTAGATGATTTTCTCCTTTAAAATCTTTTGCAGGAAATTCTTCTTCTCCAAAATTAGGTTTCAAATTTAGACTTTTTGCACAAAATTTAGACATGTTGCATAAGATCTTGGCTAGTTGCATCCCCCCTTCAAAATGAGGCTTTGATGGTGTATTTATAGGTTTCCAGTAGATAGGAAGAGTATTTTGATGTCAAAACTTGATTTACAACATATAGACATAAATTCAGGATCACAATCTTCAAAAGATAACCCAACACGACTTCAAAAATTAATAATTAAATTATCCCAAAATTATCACGGCATGTGATAGGGTTTTCACGATTGTGACCGTAATCAATATTTTTCAAATTGTCACGGCTTATGACATGCTTGTCACGACCATGATCGAAGGTAAAAATCAAATCAAGGGTTATCACGGACCGTGAAAATGGTGTCACGAATGTGACCGAGGCTAAAAAAACTTCTAGAATTGTCACGGGCCATGCATTTCAGTGTCGCAACCGTGACATTCAATTAGTACTTTTCATGATCGTGACAGTAGAGTTCTAGGCCTGAAAAACATAAAAAAGACAGTTTTGGGTTGTCATGACCGTGAGATTCAATCTCACGGTCGTGATATTCACTCGGGAGTGTTACGAGCGTGAAACAAATAAAACTCACGATTTTTGGTTTGTCACGGTCGTGGCATTGTCAAAGTCGTGAAACTCATCTGAAGAGCTAGTTGAGCATTTTTTTGTTTGTCATGGCTGTGACTTTTCTATCACGACGTGCCTCTCTTGAAAAATGTATGGTATTGAAATCGTGATTTAGGACTTATTTTAATTTTGAATTGAGTGTCATTTTTTTAGTATCTTTGTCTCTTCGTCTTCTTGTCTTCTAGATAATAAAAATTCACAAATCGAATAGTTTTTTATTTTAAAATAAATAGATGCAAAAAAGTGCATAAATAAAAGTAACAATTGGATCAAATATGTTATAAAAAATATGATTAATTTAGCACGCATCAATAAAATAAATACTGTCATCGGGGGAGCCCAACATATATTAATTTCTCTAGAGGTTACTTCACGAATAGGGTATTTGGTTTGCATGCTTTTATTTCTCTGTCCTGAAAAAGAGCAACGATGATGATGTTTAAGCTATATTTAAAATACCTTGTGACAACTAATTATCAATTGATAGCAAGCTTTGTTTTTATTTTTGTTGCTTTGTTACGGTTGTTTACCTACTTGTGAGAAAGCTCATAGGTCGAGTTACGCTGACTTGCATATAAACAATTACAACAACACTACTAAAATTATAACAAGATTAAAAAATAAACTGAATCGCATTATAGAGAAAAAGAAAGTAATATGATTACACGAAGATAGTCAATAAAAATATTAAACAATATCTATTATAAAAAATGAATCGGTGCTAAATGTCTACTAATAGCTTTTAGTTATGCAATTTGGTCCACGATGTAATAACATAAATTCATAAATTTTCGGCAATAAGGGAAATCTTCAGAATTGAAAATGTCAATAGTATAATAAATATAAGAATTATTTTCTCTCGTACCTCATCAACTATATTTATTTCAAATTCAATTATAAATTTACAAATTTTAATCATGAACTTATCATCATTTGTCGATAAAAATTTTTTGCTAAATTTCATTCAAAATTTTGTTATCGTGATTACGAAATATTATTTTTACTCTTACTTCTTTAATATAATGAGAATATCAAAAAATAAAAAAATAAAGTCAGTTAATACTTAATAAGTATTTTTTTTATAACTATGAAATATCTTGATCATGTTGTTATTTTTTTATTTTTTATTGTATTTAGAAAATAAATTGGTAAATTAATTTTATAATTATTAAAATAAACTTGAATTTTGATGAAAGATTTAATTGAAAATTTTAAATAAGAGCTTGTTTAGCTAAGCTTATAAGTAGATTAAAATTATTTATAAGTAAATTTTAAAAAATCTTCATGTTTGGTAACTACAAAAATATACTTATAAGTTGTTAGGTAACTACTTATAAGTTGAAAAAAATAAGCAGAGTTTTTCCTGATTATTTTTAAAGTTGTTGGCTTATTAATTTTAACTAACTATATTATTTTTTATTTATATTTTTTAATATTATTATCATATAATTTTAAGAGTATCTTAGTCAATATTTATTTTAACAAATATTATAACTTCTATTGATATTATCAGCACTTTTATCCAAACATGTAACTACTTATATTTTAAAATAAGTATCAACACTTAAAAGACTTATCAGCATTAGTGTTTATCTGATATTTTTTATCAACTAAGTCAAACAGGTCCTAAGGGCCTGTTTGGCTAAGCTTATAAGTAGGTTTAAAAAAATAAGCAGGGTCCCCCTGCTTATTTTTAAAGTTGTTGGCTTATTAATTTTAACCAACTATATTACTCTTTTATCCATATTTTTTAATATTATTATATAACTTTAAGGGTATATTAATTGATATTTATTTTAACAAACATTACAACTACTTATTGATATTATCAGCACTTTTATCCAAACATGTAACTACTTATATTTTAAAATAAGTATCAGCACTTAAAATGCTTATCAGCATTAATGCTTATCAGGTATTTTTTATCAGCTAAGCCAAACAGGCTCTAAGTCTATACACTAAAATTAAAACTAAAATCTTTAATTTTATAATTTAAAATTGAATGCAGAAAAAGTTATAGTCGAACCAATGTCAGAAAAAATAACTCTGTAAATATTAAATAAACTACCTTATACCAAAATTCAAATGCTTCGTGTTACCTTTACCACGCCATGTAGAAATTATATATGTGACTGAAAAGATCTTACTTTCACTTTCGTTTAATAAACCTTATCCTCTTATTATTTATATTTATTATAATTTGGACATTTTTAACTAATAATTGAGACAACTTGCCTTCGTATAGACTAGCTTAGATGAAATAGATGCCTTTGAGTTCGGCCCGGGCAATCTGCCCACTCGCCTGATTTTTCAGCATAAAAAAGAAGCCCAAAATGGGGTACCCTCTTATCTCCATGTTCTTGAAATTTTGAATGTCTCTCCTTATTTAGGGCAATCAAAATATTAAACATATCCCTATTACCATTCATTTGTTCATGATCAAATGTACATAGTTAAATTAATCTCCCTTCATTACTCTGATATCATTCTGTAATTAAGTTAATTGTTATAAATCATTTAGTTTAAGCTAATTATCATTATTTAGTTATTTCCATAATAATACATAGGAAAATCGAATTATAATTAAAAGTGATCACGATCGAGTTTATCCATCGCTTATATTTTATGTTATTTTTTTGTTTTAAGAGAAAAGGAATATTAGTAATTAGATAGTCAGTTGGACTACCTCAGTTGAATTGGTAAGTATTTATATTTCTTTAACATATATGTGGCATAATATAAAGTTCAACATGGGTTACTTTTTAAACAAAACGATGAAGTTATCTATTAGAAAATGTAGTTGAAATGTCTATACACCAAATCTCAGATAAATTTAAAGATAAATACCCGATCAAAATTCATTTGTGTTAGCAGATCCAATAAAAAAATGAAAGACTTTACTAATATCTCGATACACGTTTTTAAATACGATATTTTCAAAATATTGTGACATGCTCTAGATGTCATGTATAACATCACTAATACACGAAAGACTTTACTAGTGTCTCCATACACGTTCTTAAATATGATATTTCAAAATATTGTGACATGCTCTACATGACACCACTGAAAATTATTTTTTTTAATTAGTAGTGTCGACCACATATTAAAAATTGAATATTTGGTGAGCAATACTAATTTTAAAACTTAAATTTTGAGTTCGAATTTTCTAATTAAATAATTGTTTAGATAATCAATCGGTGCAAGAGTTTTTCTTATAATGAATATTACGAAAACTAAATTACATATATGAGAAAAAAATTATACTATCAATAACGATATCAATAGATTTCAAAAAATGAAATCTCATTAAAATTAATTATTGAAATAAATATTTGTTTGCTATTCACATATTTAAAATATTTTTGATATTATTTGTTATACTATTCTAAATTTTTTTTATGATGATATTAATTTAAAATATATATTTTCTGAATAACTTGTCTAGTTTCACTCATGATAGACATCTAATATGCTTGAGCACTATCCCAATCAGCTTCATATTGAATAAGTTGCAAGTTAAGTTATCGACATTGTAGCAAGCCAAAGCTCTCGTGCTTGTTTTTTTTTCAATTATAAGGATAAGTTCATGACCTAGTAAAAAAAATATAAATTTTATTGATGAAAAGGATGAATCACTATATCACGATCTTTCCATAGTATAGCTCAACTTTACTTGTCCGTCGATTTCACCTCACTCGTAACGGTGCATGTGATATCGCCGCTTGTTTGCTAATCAATTGATTGAATGAAATAAATTATTAAACACTACACTACACATGATCCATGCATGTATTGTATTGTATTGTATTGTAAGGTGGCAAGAGCATTTCATTTAAGAACGCCCCGGGATTCATGGCTACCCTCCCTCTGTCTCTGTGCACCACTGCAGCAGCAGCAGACCTACCCCCGCTTTAACTCTCCTACCTGCATATAGCATATAAATAAAAATAATTAATAATAATAAATTAAAATTTAATATTTGTGTCAAACTTATTTAACTTTGAATCAAATCGATCGGTATAACAAAAAGAAAATAGATTTGATTTGTAGAATTTATATGAAGATTTGCTTTGTATTAATGATTTTATTCATTTGGTGTATATTTTTTTTTCAACTCTGATTTTATGATTCGAAGAAAGAGTTTATGTAAATTGGAAAGGAAGAAAGATTTTATCTAAATTTTAGAGTTCAATAAATATGTATAATAAAAAAAAAGAATGTGTAATATATTTACAGTGAAAGTGTTTATATTTTTTATTATTGTGAATAATATTTATATTTTATCATTTTTAAATATACTATATTAAAAATGTATTAAACGCCCTTTATATATTTGTTTATTTATATAACAAACACATACTTACAAGCATTGTTGGATACGCTTGATCTCCACTTGACACAAAATTTATTAATGTTGCATGGCCTCTTCATGGCAGCCCCTGCCCTTAGCCGTGCAGTTCCGTGTGATCTTACTCTTCGTGCACATTATTGTATCATGCTATTCATGTCATCCTTGATTAGATATAACATGTTTTTTTTTTCTTTTCTAGTGTACATATATGCTATACACAGATAATAAAATTATCTTATTGCATGTTGGCCAATCCAACGGCTTAATTGCAAGTGTTTTTTTTTTAATCTCGTATCGTGGCACATTTAAATTACGAACTTGTAGTTGTTATCCCAAGTAGAAGCATAACATTATTAATATTTCGTGCAATGGAACCATGCAATAAAAGCATCCAACGTGAGCGAGTCCTAGAAGGGGGACGTCTGACCACTGGACAGCTAATGCAAATCCCAGGAGGCACGTGATCATGCATGTGGCATGGCATAAAACACCCTATGTAATTAATATATATACCCCTGAATTTGCCTTATTAATAAATTATAAGGGCGAAACTTTGTAATTTTTTCCCACATTTTAAAATTATAATAAAATATTTTTAAAAAGTGTTTTTAAGAATTATTTTTTCGACTTATAAAGATTTCTAAATTGTTTAATTATATTATTAAATGTCGTAATTACAAAAGAATTAAAAGAGAAAATAAGTGTAGATATTTATTCTAACGATATTTTTTAATATATTATATTATTATTCGATAAAAAATAATATTAAATCTTTATTTATAACATAATTCATCAAATATTAGGATGAAATTATTAAATATTTCAAAATTCCGAAGGATCCAAACTATAAATATAATATTGTACAATATCGACATACAATCAATAATCAGTACACCATATACAGAGATCTTCTTATCTACAATCAGTAAAAGTACATCAAGTTGGGAAATAAACAAGCAGTACAAATAACTCAGTAACATAAATTTACATGTTTGCGACAAACAACTAAAAAACATATACATTCACAGCTTGAAAGGAAAAAAACATATTCACGGTGGATGGTACCATCGACTCTCGTGCACGTGCAAAATTCTAAAAGCAAAACCATTTAAAAAAATTACTAGAGATGAAAGTTATTCGAGTGGGCTATTTTTTTTTTTTTTTTGCGTCTAACAAGTTAACTTATAAATTTAGAATATATTTTTCCAAATAAAAAGGATCATCTAAATATTAGGAAAAAATTGACATAGGTGATTACATTTATTTCAGATCGAAACCCTAAGATAATATGTTGATTTTTTTTAAAAAAAAATCATCGTATTAAATATCTAAAAAATTTAAAAAAAATTATGACTATAAAATTGCAAACAAAGTCCAAATCACGATTTTTTTTCAATCTAATCACACTAAAATAACACATGCCATCACGTCACAATCTAAAATGCTAGTTAATTTAACATGTAGAAAATATAAAGACACTAAAACGTTCAATTTAACTATACCTAAATATTTAAATATTTTCGTATTAACTATACCTTAAGCTAATACTAATACTTAATCTAATAGTCGGTAGAGAGAAAGAGTAAATTTTAAGAAATATTATTTGAAAAATTAAAGTACTATTTTAATTATGATGAATAATTTTAAAATTATGTTTTAATTTAATTCGGATCGAGTACATAATTTTTTAGGGGCGAATGGTTTATGTCTTCAATAAAGCCATCCTTATTTTATATCATAGTCTAAAATATTAGTTTTTGATATCATATTTTTTATTATATGTTTTTTTATTTTTTTACTGACATCCCAATTCCCAAAGTTTGAGGCACGTTAAAAAAGAATAGGAATTTAAGTTTTATATTAAGTGCATTATGCCTAGTATTGTGTAAAATATTGTTTAAACGACGTTTTTTTACATAATCTCAAATATAAATGATATTATTAAAATAAATATCTTTTAATAATAATATTTTTTTTTATTTTACAGACTTCTTCTGTTAAACTTATGGTTAGATTAAATATCAAATCGGCTGATCTGAAAAAGAAAAAGAAAAAAAATGCACTGACAATGTTTTTAAATGTGTCCATTTTTTTAGTTTCAAAAAATGGTCGATGACAAATCTAGATACATTTCCTCTTATACTTGTCAGCTTTCACAAATCCGCATAAGATGCTGCCAAATGGCAATAATGTTTAGTGTTCTTTTTTATTTAATCCTGGTAGCCGTTTGATGGATGTCCCTTTAGGCTCCTTGTCCACTACACACCAAAATCTTATGCTTCAATCATATGACTCGCCTCAGATTGGATCCCTGACCCTGTGGGATCACCGGCGTTATCATTTTGAATTATATGAACATTATCATCCACATATGCCACTAATTCAATACTATATATCTTTCATATCAATCCATCTATCTATATAAATATACAATAGATTATTTTTTTTAATATGAAACCTCCTCCACCAGAAACCACTTCCTTAACCCCAAGCTCAAACCCATAAATCATACTTATGTAGAAATAAAGGGTTTGTATGTGGAGAAGCATAAGAGAAATACTTTAATATGAGAGCGATTCTCTTGCAAATAGAATAAAAATGCAAGCTTGACCAGTTAATCATTTGACTTAACTTTTTTTATCGAAAGAAGATAGTAACAATGTTTGAACTTTTAATGCAATAAATAGTGAATGGATCGACTTAATTGGATATATCTGTTTTGGAATAAAATATTTAAAAATGAAAGCTGCTTGTAAATCTATGTTTCTGTTAATAGATTTAATGAAATTGTTGATATCTTATTATCTATCTTATCAATTATAATATATTAAAAATTTTAAAAAAATATATATCCATCATACAATTAATATGTTAATCTTATTATTGATAAGATATGTAATATAATATAACTTATTTAAGTAGGTAGAAACATAATTTCATTATTTTCTATATTAATTATTACATTATATCTTTTTCACTTATCACAAAACGTATTTCTTCTAAAAGATTCCTTTCTTTCACGCTCTGTCCAGTTATATTATATTATCGTATCATGAAATGTCTAATACAATATTAACTTGAAAATATTTTGTTTTATAACTTATTGTAATATCCATTATAATTATGTTATAATATTTGTCATTATGCAGCAGATATTTTATAAATATATTATACTATTACAATTTCTTATAATATTATAGTATTTTCATTAGGTTATTAATATATTGTTTTTTCAAATAATTTTAAAGTTGATAGTATTTTGAAATTTACAATAAAATAACATGTTGCGCATGTTGAGAGTATAAACTAGTAGAGTATCATTGCCCCCACAAGGATTATTATTATTAGCTATCTATAATCACATAAACTAATAGAAAATAACATGAGATTTTGGGGAAAAATAATTTTTGAAAAGATGAAAATAAAAAAAAATAAATACTTTGATAACAATAAATTCTGGATTAAGATGAGATAAGATAATGGTAAATATTATTTTGTCATAAGGTTAATTAAATTATATTTTTTAGTTAAACTTTATTAAGATCTACCTAAGGTTAATTGAATTATAATTTCTAATCGAACTTCGATCAATCTATCGTATGATTTTCTTTCCACCATGAATCAACTATCTTAATCTTAGATAGATTTATTGTTCTCTCTAGAACGATAATTTTATTTATTAAACTCAAGATGCATGATCATGTATCTTCTAAAATCATCATTCCTCACTACGATTACAATCAATAAATTCATATCCAGAATGCTACAACAATATTTCATCTCAAAGTTAAAAAAAGTTAAAAAATCGATTAAAAATCGATAACCAATTATCCATATTCAGAATGATAGTTAGAATAAAAATCTCAACTAATACATAAAAAATATTAAACACAACATTTTATGTTGACAGGAGAATTGAATAAGAACTAAACTCAAGAGTTCGACAAGATTTCCCTTATAATAAGTCTACTTCACAAAAATGAAAATAATAATAATAAGAATTCATCCCTCAAAACAAACGAGAATAAAATACAATAGCTATGAAATAAAAACATCTTGATGATGATCTTCCTCGTAAAGTCCTGCGCAAAAAAAATCCCTAAGAAATTCTCTAGATGTTAATATTTTTTCTCAAGTTTACAATAATATATGATCTAGTGTTATTGCATCTGAAATAATTAATCTATGGGGTTCTGTTTATAGGTTTGAAAGTTTGTCCAAAGCATAATAGGAGTCCAAAAAGATTTGGAGTTGAAATCATATAATTTGATAAGGTTTGAACCCAAAATTAACTTATCTCGAGTTTTATTTCATCACAATATCAAATTTGATAAAATTGAACTCTAGTCAAATTTCTTTATACTTCTGCATCTCACGGTCTGCTAGGGATGTCGTGACCGTGACCATAGCTTCAAAATTGGGGTTCAAGATTTCAGGACCCATAAAAATAATTTTATGATCATGATTGAAACTCCAAAAGTTTGTACCTTCATGTCATGAGTCGTGATGTGGTGTGTCAAAGTAGTAATATCTAAGTGAAAAGTTCCTTGGCCGTTACACCGAAGTTATGGGTCTTGAAATGGGTAAAAACTACGTTTTTTGGTTCGTCGTGACTGTGAAATGGTTGTCGTCAGG
The DNA here is from genome assembly GCA_001647135.1 of Pontederia paniculata. Lineage (NCBI taxonomy): Eukaryota > Viridiplantae > Streptophyta > Magnoliopsida > Commelinales > Pontederiaceae > Pontederia > Pontederia paniculata. The sequence continues at coordinate 10,854 of LTAE01003889.1, read as the reverse complement.
TCATCACAGACTGTGTCGAGAAAAAATATTACATTGAAATGATGATTCTGACTTCGTTTTAATTTCGAACTGAGTGTAGATTTTTTTATTGTCTTTTTTATTTTATCTTCATGCCTCATAGAAATTAACAACAAATAAAATGCTCCATATCGAAAATAATAAAATTAAACGACAAAATAAATTAAAATATGTATAATTATATAGGCATCAATGATATTTAAAAAAAACACCACCTTAAACTCTCCACTTTATAATAAAGTGTCAACTACAAGCATAATTATTAAGATCGTGATCTTAATCATAAGTAATATGATCTAAAAACTTCAGTTGTGAATATGATTATCGGTATCGTTATCTTGTAAGAAGTTGGCAATCTCAATCTTATGATTTATAGGATCCTGCAATATCTTAAATATTCTTCTACTCTCATATCAAGAAATATAAGCTATAATCATAATATATCATATTTTATTTTTAAAGCATACAACAAATGAAAAATAATAATGCTCAAATTATTTAAAAATGTATAGTTAAAAAATTCGTGTAGGCATTTTTAATATATATATATATATATATATATATTAAAATGTTTTTATTTTCATGTTTATAAATATAAGCTATAATAAAGTATATTAGTTATA
>LTAE01003888.1:22613-68626 GCA_001647135.1 Pontederia paniculata | reverse complement strand
AAATATATATATATATATATATATATATAATAATTAGTTACACTATAAACGCTAACATCTTTTGATCCTTTACATCCGTTACTAACTACATATACGTTCATATTAATTATAAAATAATAAACTGATAATTAAAACATATAATTTGAATGATATATATAGTTAAATTTTGAGCATCATAACAAGTTACATGAGAGTATTCTTCTTATTATTTTTTCTTTAGTTTTTCTTCTCACTAAATATGCTAAAATCTTATTCTTATACTTTAATATTTTTAAAGATGAAAAATCAATAATTTTAAGACAATTAACGTGACTACAAAAAATGGAGAGTATTAATATGAATAATATACAACTAAAAGTTGAATATCGAAAGTTCCCTCCTTCAGGTATTAGATTTATTTTTTTAACTCCTCTCTCATTACATTTAATAATTAATAATATTAATATCACAAGTGCTGCATATTTTTTGGCCATTTACCTCCCTTAATAACTGCTTATACATTCATATTAATTATAAAATAACAAAGTGATGATTAAAATATATTATGATTTGAATTATACATATATAATTAAATTTTGTGCATCATTACAAGTTATATGAGCTCTATTTGTTAAATATACATTCTATAATTTTTTTTAAAAAAATCACATTTTTTTCTTTTCACTAATTATGCTAAAATCTTATTGTCATACCTTAATATTTCTAAAGATGAAAAATAAATAATTTTAATGATTACTTAATATGAATACAAGAAGTCAAGAGTATTAATATGAATAAATAATAAACCTTATAATTATATATAATAGCTTATCTTATATATATATGTATAGTTTTTAATCTAAAATTGTCCATAAAATAAACAAATAAAGTCATATACGTGCAAGACAATAAGTTTGTGTACACTTCCTCTTATTTAGTTCGATTAAAAATTCATCTTAGCTCGGGTCATGGGCTATATTGTCTCAAATAAATTATTAGATTCATATAATATATTCACATTGATCGGACCAATTACATTAATTAATCTAGATTGATATTTTTTCTTACAATATTAAAAGTAATTCTTTCTTAAACAAAAATAAAGTTTTTCCAAACTTTAGTTAAAATATTTATCAAATATATAAAGTATTTTAATACAATTCAATTTTAAAATAGCTTTAAATTTTAAATCAAATTGAATCAATCCAATTTAAGAAAATGGCATGATCTTTTAGATCGAATTGTTGAGTTCGAAAAATTTAAAAGCATATTGAATCATTAATAATCAGATTTTTGGGATAATTAAAGTTCGACTCAACATGAGATTGAAACTAATTTGATTGATATTTGATTATTCATTTTACTGCTCTTAGTCATGTTTATCTTTGTTAACTTAGTTCATACAAATTTATTTGAGTCGATGAATAAAATATTGATATAAATTTTAATATTATTTTTTATGTAGATTAAGGGTTCGTTTGACTTAGCTGATAAACCTGATAAACACTAATACTAATAAGCATTTTAAGTGTTGATACTTATTTTAAAATATAAATAATTACATGTTTGAATAAAAATGCTGATAATATCAATAAGTAGTTATAATATTTATTAAAATAAATATTGATTAATATATCCTTAAAGTTATATGATAATAATATTAAAAATATGGATAAAAAAATAATATAATTGGTTAAATTAATAAGCCAACAACTTTAAAAATAAGTAAGAAAAATCCTGCATATTTTATTTCAATTTATAAGTTTTTTAGTTACTAAATATATAAATTTTCTAAAAATTACTTATAAGTAATTTTACTTATAAGCTTAGTCAAACATGCTCTAAGAGAGACGTACAAATCGCGACAATATGTCCTAGTTATATAACTACATTGGTCAACCACAAACTAATCTAAGTTCCAGGCTCCATTCTACAACATGCCCACCCCAAACGACTATATATCGACTCAAGAAATAGTTTGCATTCTATCTGGTAATAGGATCATGTCAAGATTCGATGGAAATCAAAATTTATCACTCAAGAACGCTTACAATTAGATCAGCAATAAGTGCACAGATAGCAATTACATCAATCAATGGTGACCCCTAATGTTGCTAGACATCTCGATACTAAACATAATTAACCATGTACCCCGAGTTTAGAAAATTAATTACTTAATAAGGAAGAAGGTTTTACATAGAGCATGGCAGTGATCCTAATAATAAATAAATTAGTGTCACATTCGATCCGGCGATTCAAACAATTCTACCATCCCAATTTTAGAGATCGAAAGTCAAATTAACAAAAAGGAGTAAATTACAGGGAGGGCGACCCAATCAAAGATGCCACGAACCAATAGAACCTGCCGGACGGAGAACCGGATCGTGGCCGCCGGCGAGTCTCCTCCTCCTCCCGCCGCCGCCTGCGCCGCCTTCTTCGCGGCCTTCTCCTCGAGCGCCTTCTTATCCCTTCAAAAATCAAACAACGCATCGAAATCAAGCTCGCTTTCCCTTAAAACAATCGCAGTAGCAACCAAAGACGCTTTTACCTCTCGCGGCGCTGCTCGGGGGTGAGTTCGTCGCCGTGGCCCTTCCCCTGGGGCTTCCGGGCTTGCGCCCTCTCTCGATCGCGCTCCCTCTGGTTTCCGCGTGCCGAATCCGAGTTAAGGAATCAACAAACACAAATGAAAAAGCAAAAAAGAAGACCTCATCGTCGGATCAAGAATCAAACAAAACACTGCAAAAGGGAACAACAAAAAAAAAAGTAGACATCGATCGATCGATCGATTCGGCGAAGGATATGAGTCATCGTATTCGAAGAGCTGCGGGATCGAACGAATCCGGAGCAGATGAGATGAGAAGGCCGAAGAACTCGTGGTGGATGACGAAGCCCAGAAAATTAATTGGGGGAAGAGGAAATTTAAGGGTGCCGACGGTCTGGAAACTTCCACAGAGGCGCAGTCCAATTGGGGGTTAATATATTTATTATTCCTTAATTAATAATAATAATAATAAAGTATTTGACTATTTGTAGTCCTAATCCTAATCATAAAAACGGTGGGAATTTTGGATTTTACTTGAAGATGATGGAATAAAAAAATTATTAAAAATGTTCTGGTAGGAAACAAACGCGTACGATGGACGCAGCGGATGGGTTTGGAATAAAATGGCGCGACGCAGAAATTTCTACGAATCAAATAAAGGCGGTTGTTTTTTTTCCCAATTTAGCACGCTTAATTATACCATATTCATTATTAATTGATAAAAGAGTTTATTTTCAAAAAGAAATATTATTGATTTTTTAAAAAAATCAAGGTAAAAAGAAAATAAAACCATGTGTTCTTGAGGTGCGCACCGATACAGTTGTTTTTTTTTCTAATTTACAATATATTACCATCCTCTTTATTAATTATGAATGCTTACTTTATTTACAGTTTTTACTTTTTTTACATAAATTATTCTCTTTCCCATTGTCTTGAATCCTATGCCTTTCCTTATTTAAATTTATTTGTTTAGTAAAAAATATCTCTAATAAAGTTGGTGCTTAGCGAAAATGATATATTCATTTATTTTTATTATTTTCCTTTCATCAAATCATGAGTTTTAAAAAAATGTTTAGTGCTCCTTGGAAACACAACCTTTATCCTCCCTTGAGCTAGAGCTAGAGTAGACGGATACTTATAGTAGGATAAGACTCTTTTATCTTTTGCGGCATTTGAAAATAAGAAATTAAAATTTTAAAGTTCTTCCAATTTTTAATAAGTAGTTGATTCGCCATATTATTATATAACTAAAAACATGAGAATCCTTTGAATAGAACTAAAATCTAAAATGAAAATGAATTGATTTTAATATACAATTACCATGATATATTTATATTAAAAAAGTATTTCCCAAATATATGAAATACTAAGCATAAGTTCATAACTTATTTAAAATTCGTACAAATTAGGAAATACATACAAATGAATATCTTAACATATTTTATATTGGCAATAAAAGTATATTTTATATTGTCAATAAAAATATAATTATGATTGGAACAATAATGAATTTATTCTAAAAAAATAAAACTTCTTAATCATCTTTAAATAAAATGTATAAATTGTTAAGTTAATTAGCAACTAATAAGATTATGAATAAATTTGAATAATCTTAAATATAATTAAATTAGCAATACAAGTATTTTATGTTTTAATGATAATAAATGAACTGAAAATATCTTGAGCATAATTTTTCTTTTTCTTTTTTTTTCTTATTGTCACTTAACAAAATTTTTTTTCAATGAAAATTTTTCTACTTAAGTTGCCTAATCTTTTAACAGTTAGATGTTATGATAAATAAAAAAATATTTAGAAGAGAAAAAAAATTAATGTTCATCTCAAATTTAATATTCTGTGATTAGAAAATTAAATAATATACTATTACTTATTGAAGTAAAAAATACTTTCATTTTTTATAAAGGTTCAATATTATTTAAATCTAACTATACCCGCCTATATTACGACCTTGTTACTTTGACTGAAAAAATGCCCGTTAAAAATGAATCTGTTGTCCCAATAATTGTTTTCAAAAAATAAAAGTTAGCGTTAAGTAATTTAAACCTATAAAAATGTTTTTTTTTTCAAAACTGGGATATGACAATTCTGTTCCTGTCGATTTTTAAGAATAAAACAATATGATTGATAAGACATTAAGTGATAGAAACTTATCTCATTCCTTTATTCGCCTAAACAAAATTTAAAGAAGTACTGTTTATTCAACATCTCTCTTATGCATATGGACGAAAGGAGAAAAGAAAATTAAAAGAGGTCAAAATATATAATAATAAATTGTAAAAAATTGTAAGAGACTAAAATTTGAATCTTAGATCTCTTGATGATGGTCAAAACTACATGTCCACTGCACTAATTTCATAATTATATTAATTTATTAGTATTTATTCTATTTATTAACTATAATTACTAGTATATACTTATATATATTTTATACATAGAAAAATTGGGGGAAAGAGAGGGGAGCGAGACCCCACTTGTATATGGATCTCTTGTATATTTTATACGTAAACTGCTTATAATATTTATATTATTTCACATAAATTAGAGTATTATCTTTTAAGCGTTCCTTTCTTATTTCTAGTTACTTTTACATTTATCGTCCTCTAACTTTAGCATTGTACAAAACTGTGTAGTCTATAACTATCTAAAACCAAATTTTTATTGACTCCAGATTTTCCTTTCTCCTTCACTTTACCGTGACAATATTTATGATTTTAGAATGGTGTATGTTATTATGTGATTTTACATGAAAAATAAAATAAATCTTTATGATAGTCGTGGAGGTAACTTGTAAGAGATCTATTTTTTGAATCATATAAATTTATATTTTTTCTGATATCCCTTTATACACTTCATTCTCAATAATAGCTGACGACGAGGGCTTGGTCGAAAATATTGACTAATAAATAAAATTATATATAAATTTAGTTGTAGTTAACTTGCGGTTCTAATTTTTATATATATATATATATATATATATATATATATATATCGTTTGTTTAAAAATGTGTAGTGATGTGCAGAGGCGATGGACTCATATTATGCTTTGAGAGGTCTCAGCCCCCGACTTTTCAATGTATAATTATATGACTTATACATATACTTGTATATTAGTATTTATGATTAATAAATAATGTAAATGCTAAGAAGATAGTTTAATTATTTAATTAGTCAAACGGATAGATATTTTTTATTAATATCTTGAAGTCTCATGTTCGACTCTAATTAATATTTTATATATTTTGACTCCTAAATTTTAATAATTTATTTTTATATATTTAGATCCTCCTAAATTTTGATCGATCTCATGGAACATACGTGATGTGGAAAATTATTGATGAATAAATGAAATATTGGTTTAGCTAACTCTATAATTGAAACAAAAGATATTGAAAGTTAAAGATACATTAGACGATGATTAAAGGTTAACCACATATTTGAGTTAAGCATATTTAATTTAGCTCATAAAAAATATCTAATAAGCATTAATATTGATAAATATTTTAAATATTGAAATTTATTTTAAAATATAAATAGTTATATATTTGAATAAATATGATGATAATACAATAAGTAGTTATAATATTTATTAAAATAAATATTGAGTATGATATCTTTAAAGTTACATGATAATAATATTAAAAGAATACGAATAAAAGAGTAATATAGTTGGATAAAAAAATAAGTCAACTTTAAAAATAAGCGGATAGATAATTTTTTTATATTTTTATTTATCAAACATAAAGAAATTTTAAAATTAACTTAAAATAATTTTAAATTACTTATAAGATAAATTAAAGGTCCATTTGACTTTATTTTTTTTAAAATTTATTCATGTTTGATAAATAAAAAAAATATTCTTATAAATTGTTAGAGTAACAACTTAAAGTTGTTGCCTTATTTTTTTAATCAACTATATTAATTTTTTAGTTATATTCTTTTAATGTTATATTATTATATGACTACAAATGTATCTTAGTCCATATTTTTTTTAACAAGCATTACAACTATTTATTATTATTATCAACACTTTTATCAAAACGTATAAATATTTATATTTTAAAATAAATTTTAAGATTTAAAATACTTATAATATTATTATTGTCAAATATTTTTTATTAGCTAAGTCAAACATATCCTAAATAGGCTCTAAATTGTTCGATGATTTCTAATATTTTCTCCAAAGATTCATTAATGAAGCTAACAAAAATAAAAATCAAGCGGCGAGTGATGAATACTGATGCCATGTGGGGCGTGCCAAAAATTCACAGGAATTTCATTATTTTTTTTTGTTTAGGTAGGAATCTTATTTCGAATCAAGGAAGTTTCTTATAGGCTTTGTTTGATAAGTTAAATTTTAATATTTAGAATAGCTGATGGATATCAACTCTAGGATACTCTCACGATCTGTATAATTTATAATTTAAAAGTTGAACATTTATTCTTAATATTTTTTGTCATTTCATATAAATCATATTTTACTTAATATTCAAATATCATATTTGATATTTTATCTTTCTTATGGACATGAATTGATTTTTAATATTTTTTTATTATTTTATTCATAATTATTTCTATAAAATTCAAATAATAAATAAATTACTTATTATATTATGTTATTCTTTTGTATATAATAATATTATTTATATATTCATATTTATTTATATTATTTTATAATTATTAACTATTTAATCATTATATTCATAAAATATTTTTTGTTAAATTTAATAATCAGACTTTTTTTCATTATTCGCTTAAATATTTGACGTTTGTCAAACAATGCCATAATCATTCACACGTTTCTACAATACGAATGAGACAAATTGATCACTTTGAACTCTGCATTGTGACAATTAGAGTGGTCCATAACTTCAAAAGACCGATCAATATTTTGTAAGCTTCTCAATTTTCAATGTTCAATCTCAAACAAAAGAAACAAAAATTCATCCTCCGAAAATAAAATATTATAGTTCACTTAAAGTCTAACTTCCAAAGATTAATTGTAGACTCCATCAAATCTACAATAAACCATTTCAAATATTAATCTTAGGCTCTATTTGATATGTACTAGCGGTTAATAGCGAATAACGATTAGTGACTAGAGATTAGTGATTAGCGGTAGCGAGTGAATTATTAAATATAATAAAAGTGTTTGGCAAATGCAGTGTTTGAACAAATCAATAAATGTAAAATGACTAAAAATGATACATATAATTATTTAATAAATTATATTAATATATGTGTCATAAGTTGAATAACACATTTTTATTTTAAATATTTTAATATTAATAAATAATAATAAATTAAATAGCTGACCAAATAATTTATAAGTTAATAAAATAATAATAAATAATAAAGTGATCATGTAATATAAAATAATAAGTGTCTAATATAAATATTAACTAATATTAAAATATTTTGAGGGTATATTTGAAAATACATTTTTGTAAGCTTATCGCTACCCTAGATGTTAGTTTGTCAAGCGTCTCGGAAGAACGTTGAGTTCCAATCGCTTGTCGCTATTAATTGTGCTTATCAAACACCTTAACTAATGTATTGACTTGATCAGCACACTATACACTATTGTAGATACTAATTTAAATGCGTGCCAAACTGAATCTTAATCTTAATATAAGATAATGAGAATTCTAGTAGAGCATGCAACCACAAAATTATCTCGGGTTATTTGCATAGGTCGCATAAGGGCGGTTGGCTTCCCATTAATTGCTAACAATAACCAAAGTCCAATGCTCCGCCGGAACCAGTACAGATTTCCTCTATCATCCATCCCTCGCATCACAAACTATATCTCAGCCCTTCATCACTTCACGTGTGCTCCGGTCCACGTTAGTTAAAAGTCTACCTTTCCAAATCTCCTCTCTAAATAGGGCGCCGGAGAGACGTCGGAAGTCGTCATTTTTCAGGTTTCCGTCCTCTCCGCTTCCTCCTCTCCATCGGAAATTTTTCGGTGTGTTCTTTTGGTAGCTATCGATTCTTTAAATGGAGTTCTGCATCGTGATCTATTTCATTACCTTTCCTCTTAATTTGTTCGTTTTTTGTGTGCCATGAATTGGATGCGATCAGATGGCGATCCCGTCGGACTTGATCACGGCCAAATGCGACCATTGGTAATCCCTCTTCTTGAGGATTTTCTGCTCTTTATTTTGGGGATTTGATCATAGTTTAGGTATTTCAGTTCTGATTTGTGATTCGAGGGGTGTATAAAGTATGAACTTTTAACCATTCTTTACGTTTTTTTTTACGGGAATAGGAGGATAAAATTTGAAATAAAGCATTTAGGAAGTCTAGAATTCGATCGTGGAGTCGGCGCCTCATTCGTTAATGGGAAAGCATTTTGCTTGTCATCAATGATCACAGTTGTGGTTGGTATTAGAAAATTCAGATAAATATAGTTCTTGGTGTTTGACGTGAATGGCTTCTCAATCTCAACTTTGTGCTGAGAGAATATCTGCGGAATTGTAGTGTGAAAAATTCCATATTGAAGGAATGAGATTCTGTAATTGTTGGATGCACTAGGTAAGCCGGAGCTCTTAGCTGGAGGATTAGTGGTGCTAGAATTTTTCTCAGTTTTAGGAATTTTTGTAAGAAGTTTAAGTTATCAATATGGGAAGATCATATGATAAATGTTTCAACTTTCTCATTGGCTTTGTTGGCTTGGGATGCTATAATTCATCATCCCCAAGGTAATGAAGTCTGATTAGGAGGCTTTGTTGACTGTAGGATTGGACGGGCTTGAACTATTAAGCATTGTTAATACCTATTTTTTTTAGGGCAATTGTTAGTACGTAACTTGTTTATGCATACTTGAAAATATTTGTTCCTTTGCTCTAGAGATAGTATATTTCTAGCTGGCTTTGGTTGAGCAACTCAGTTATTTTTTGCAGCCTCAGAGAGATTCCAACGTCAAACATTGACTTGCATTATGCACATTGTTCTCGCAATCTTCAAAAGTGTGAAATTTGTGGAGATATGATATCAAAGAAGTTTTCCGATCAACACTACAATGAAAGCCATGCTCCAGTATGTGCTGAACTATCATTTACATTTGTTAATCCAAGGACTGGCATTCTATTTTTTCTTCCCATATGTAACAATGAAATCATTTTGACTACTATTGTTGGTTTCATAGAGTTATTTGAAGAGTGTTTCTTCCAAATTGTTTTGGGAATCAATGTTTCAATTAAGTAAACCAATGTATATGCTCATAATGTATACACTTGCTCACTCTAAAGATTATATTGTTAGAACCTTGAAAGCTTCGATTTCATAGTTAATCACGCTGCTTTCAAGAATATCAAGATTTAGCTCATCGTGTGTATTCCTCAATTGAAGATCCACTATGTTCCAAGTCACTGTTTCGAGGCCATGAATTTGTACTAGTTAATGCCATACAAGTAATTTGAAATGTTTATATTTATCTGATCTGGTTAGCTGGTATCTGAATGGCATGATGACACCACTTGGTTTGCAGAACTTGCTGATCGATGCCATTCCTTGAGTTGAGCTTAACATTTCTTCGAACAGACTTGAAATATTAACTTCACTTTTTTTTTCTATTATTTTATTTATTCTCTGAAAGTACTTCCTAGGCATGTTTGATTTTGTTGAATTGGCTCAAGTTCCCGTACTAAAACTATGTTATTTGTGATACATAAACCTCACCTGTTTGTGCTTGTAAACTGGGATATTAATTTAATATTCTTGTGCAAACAGGTTGATTGTTCATTATGCAGTGAGAAGGTTGAACGTGATGCTTGGTCTCTTCATAAAGGAGAAAGGTGTCCCCAAAGGATGGTCACATGTGAATACTGCGAATTTCCACTACCTGCAGTTGACCTCCTTAAACATCAAGTAGGAATTATATGATGAATATGTTGATAATTGCTTTCAAAAAATTTATGTTCATGAAGTCTGATGGGCATTGGGATTTCAGGAAATATGTGGTAATCGAACTGAGTATTGTGATATGTGCAATAAATATGTCCGGTTACGTGAAAGATTTGACCATGATATCCGGTTTCATGGAAATGAGGATACTGCAGAATCTTCCAGGTAGGCTGTTGGAACCAGCTTTATGCATCATCTCATGATTGTGTGTCAACTATACTTCAAATTTCTGGCTTTATATGCCCCTTTCTCTTCGACAAGTTGTTTATCCTATTTGCCTAAATGTTGATAACTTCACAAGATGTAATTCTTTATTATGCATGAAATAGATATTTACTCACTGAAAAGAAATATTGAGTTATGCTATGATGATGATTAAACAAGAGATGTCATCCATAAGCAATAAGCTGTTGAATACCAAGACTTTGAGTTCCAGGCACAACATTCTCTGTTCTCCCCCTCAAAAAGAAAAACAAAAACTCTGTATTCCTATCTAGTGGCAAGTGTGAGTTTCAAATAAGTCCGTTGACTAAAACTAAGGTACATTTGTTTTGTTTTACCTTTAAGTAAAAAAAGAAGAAACTTCAAATAGAATTTTGCTTATTGCTTGCCATTGATTGAAATGTTCAAACTTTTTAAGTTCTTGTAAAGGTCTGAAGACATTAGCAGATGTCAGAGTGAAATTTGTCACCCTTGATTTGGTTTTTCCTTACCTTTTATTTTCTTTTGTGATATAACTGGGCTTATTGATAAACAATGAAGGAGCAACGGAGGATCTGAAAGGGAAGAACGCCCGAATAGAAGGCCAGCACGAGATTCATCGCACAGGTTGCTATTATATACAATCTCAGTGGCAGGAGTTGCTGTTCTCGTAGGATCATTTTTTCTTCAAAGGAAAGTTGATACACGGGAGTAATATATCCTCAATTGGCTGGTTCAGACCCTTCCACAAGACCCATGAGAATGGTGAAGCCGTGGGTTCTGCGAGTGTGTGTCTCATAGCTAAAATACTTGGATAGTTTACTGTTGTGTTAAAAGAGGTCCAAAAGCTTATTTGGACACTCTTCTCGAGTCATAGCTATTGTACTTTAAATGTTTAACCATGTTGAATAGAAGGCCAGCACGAGATTCATCGCACAGGTTGCTATTATATACAATCTCAGTGGCAGGAGTTGCTGTTCTCGTAGGATCATTTTTTCTTCAAAGGAAAGTTGATACACGGGAGTAATATATCCTCAATTGGCTGGTTCAGACCCTTCCACAAGACCCATGGGAATGGTGAAGCCGCGGGTTCTGCGAGTGTGTGTCTCATAGCTAAAATACTTGGATAGTTTACTGTTGTGTTAAAAGAGGTCCAAAAGCTTATTTGGACACTCTTCTCGAGTCATAGCTATTGTACTTTAAATGTTTAACCATGTTACATCATGAAACTTTAGACCTTTCTTTTTCCCCCAACTTGTGAGGATGATAGAACATGAACAATATCAAAATACGTATTTAGTGACATATCTTCGTTTGCATGCTCCCTTTCCCCCGCGCAGTTACTTTTTTTCAAAATGATGTCACACAAATTTGCCTCAAATCTTCCGTGGGTGAAAGTGAGATCACACGCTTGATAAATGTTCATCTTCCGTGAACTTAACATTTAAGATGTTTCTACTCACACTGATCAACTATCGTTAAGTATTAAATTCTTTGTTAAATACACACAATTATCATTAGATATTGTTTACCAAAACTCAACCTGTGTACTTGATCTGTGTTTAAATCTAATTGCCCCATGAGCAAAGTAATCTTTTAGCCACGGTATCATTCTATCCGTTGGCGTTTCAAGCTTCTAAGCTACTTAAGCATCTCATGCTTTCCTTTGACCCATTTAGCATCTGCTTTCATGGAAGTAGAATCCATCCACCACCACCACCACCACACTGCATGTTTTCCTACATTTTCCCTGCCGGCCTAATCATCTCAGTAAAGTGAGTTTGACATGGGCTGTGCATCAACTCAGAGAGAAACTTCAGGTAACGAAGCTGCCTCCTCCATTCCATGCATGATTTGATGTAAACACGTTATCATTATGTCATGAAAGAAAAGCGTTTGATATTTTTTTCCAAACGAAGATAATGTCAGGATTCATAGATGGTTCACAACATTACTGGTTTATGAAGTTGACATATACTAATTGTATCTTCCTCAGGTCATCGCTTTCACTCGTGCTCTGCATGGAAATTTCTCAGAGACAAATTACTCTCATTGAAGTGCCAGAGACAATATCAAGATCTTGAAAAGAGATTGGTCGAGGCAATCAAGAAGAGAGCTGCAACAGGGCAAAAATCACTTAAATCTATCAACAGCATCATCATGAAGTTCCCTCAGTTCAAAGAAGAATCGAAGGACATTAAGCATCTCTTTGATCAATATGGTGAGTTCTGCGCATTCATTTCATCAGTTTTTTTTTTGTCAAGGGCAGAATTCCACCGGTGTCCAAGGCTACTTGCATCGGACGAGCGCGGCGAAGGTAAATCCTGACCAAATTGACGACTCCAGTGATCGAACCCAGAGCTACTAGCTCTCGTTATTTATTGAGACACAGACCCGCTAATTATCTGTGTCAACTGATTCAGTTCATCAGTTTTTTTATTCTACAAAAACATATGTGCGGCGAATAGCTAGAACATCTATTTTGTGCTGGAATCAAGATACATGTTTCTATGACATGTTATAGATAAAGACTCTATTGGAACAATCAAGTATGGTGAACTAAACAAGTGCCTAAACGACCTAAAATTCAATCTTACTGAGAAGGACACTCTTGATCTTTACCATTATTGTGATATCAATGGCAACAAAGGGATTCAATTCAATGAATTCATCATTCTCCTCTGTCTGGCCCATTTGCTGATGGAACCTCCTTCTGCATCAAATAATGTAATTATTTGCTTGTCACATTTATTGTGGATAAATTGATAGTTTGTATGCTATAAGTCAATTGCTTTCGCATCTTAATATATTTTCAGATGCCATTTCCTGGATCACCACAACTGGAAGCTACCATCAACAGACTTGTGGAGGCATTCTTAGTTCTTGACAAAGATGGAGATGGCAAACTGAGGAAGAGGGATATGATTACAGCCCTGAACGATGCATCAGGAAAGGAGAGATCACCATCTCACATTTCTAGTAGAAGATTTAGTATGTCCGAACTTATTTCCTATATATATCATCTGTGGGTTTGCTGATTCTTGCTTTAACCAGTTCCTTATGTATTCCTGCAGAAGAGATGGACTGGAACAAGGATGGCAAAGTGAATTTCAAAGAATTTCTTTTGTCCATGACAAAATGGATTGGAATAGATGTTGATGAAGAGATGAAACCAATGCAGTAGCATGCACTACATGTGAACTGTGTCATGGTTGTACCATGGGGGCATCTGAACCCAGCTGCTTTTTTATTTTATAAACCAAATGCAGAATCCTTTGATGTTACAATGACTTCAGACAAGTTTAATCCTCAGTAAAATTAGATAGCCTCGTTGAGGCTGGCCTTAGTTTCCACTGGTTCTGGCAAATAGGACAAAAAAAATTAATAATGACGGAAATCATGATTTCGATCAACGCCCATGGTTCCCGTCAGTTCGAGAACCAAAATTTTTGTCTCCAACAAGAACTCGGTTGGTTTTGACTGAATGTAGAACCGAATTAATTTAATTTCATTAAAAAATATTATTAATTAAATTTTATAAATAACATTAATTTAGTATTATTTTACAAATTTGTTTCGAATATCTTCATATTCTATTAATAGTTGTTAAATAATAATAATATATTATTATTATTGTTATAATTTTTTTAGAAAATAAAATTATTTTTTTCTCATTTAATCAAATAAAATACTTTTTAAATTTTAAAATCTCATCCAAACACTCATCGAACTAAAAGTTCTTTTAGTTCTTTATCATTACACTTTTTCATCTAAACACTACATTAAAATTTATCTGTCTAATCGATTAGTTCCTGAGAACTGCAAAGAATTTACGTTCTTGCATCCAAACGACATCATAGGGATGGATGCTCCAGTAAAGAATTCTTTTATAGTAAGGGAACTTTTTCTCTATCTTGCGAGAATGCTTTATAGATGCCCTTCACCAAGAATAATGACCACATGCCTTGATGTTAGGTATGCAATAAGTTTGTGTCAGTTTTCTTCAATTACTTGAATAATAGTAGTAGTACTCTGGTGGAGTGAAACCACCAAGCAATTTGATATGGAAAGTTTAAGTGCTGGAATAACACAACCATAAAAATCTTATGGTTTCTAAGACCATATGGTATCACTTTCTAGATTGCCATATAGATGATAAGATGCAGAGTACAAGATAAAGAAGAGGGATGGTCAGTTGGACCACAGAATTCATGCATTTTGCAGGTAAAAGGCCCTTTCTCTGCAGGCTAGCTTCCTACGATTGTGGACACTCCTATGATTCTGGAAGCTATATTGGATACTTGTTATATGCTTATCCCATAAATACAATTCTTGTTATGAAAATTGACGAAAGAGAGAAAATCACACACACAGAAGACACACAGATTTACGAGGTTCATCCGTAATTGGCCTACGTCCTCGGACGGCGGCTAGAGTTATTTCTTTGATGTGGTAAAATAGTAGATAATACAAGATACAGAATATTCCAAACTCTAGGGAGTTTATATATGGACTCTCACTACAAAATAGAAAACATATTCTAAAAAAGCAAAAGCCTTAAAAAGAATTGCTTGACCAAGACTACGACACATTAACAAGGATGTAGCACTTGCAGATGGAGGGAAGAAAATGGGATGCCACTATGAGCAACATGTAAGCTTTGCACTAATAATTGAAGAACACACGAAAGAAATAGACCAATAACAAGATAAATAACAAAATGTTGGACATGAGGGAAGAATAAGATTATGAAGCTTTAACAAGGACTTGAAGCTCTTGAAGGGTAGAACTTGGAACATGATTATTTCTTTACAAAGTTTCTTGTATTGCAAAACCTCCAAAACCTCCGTTATCTACACTACATTCACATTACACACAAAAAAATGGCAATGAGAAACTAAATAATTTAACAAGCATGTAAAAAAAAGATCAAGAGAGATAAGAAATCCTATCTTTTGTGTTCACTCAAAAAAAAAAAAAAGAACAGAAATATCATTGTATGCCCAGAGCTTGTATTCTTCTGGCCAGAGTTAAAGCAGCGGCATTCGACCCTTCCCACACTTCCCTGCTCTCCTTCCTACGGCGACACGCCCTCAGGAGCTCGTCGTTCCCGTCCAATATGCTTACTATCTGCTTCATGCACGGCCTCGCCTCCGGGCACGAGCGCGTGCACGCCACTCCAAGCTCGACTACCCGCGCCATCTCCTTGTAATCGAACTCCCCACCCAGCTTCCGGTCGGCGAGCTCCAACAGCGGCCTCTTGGCGGCCACGTGATCCCTCACCTTCTTCGCCATGAGCACTTCCGACCGCCGGAAGTCGACCGCCATCATCCCGCTCGCGATCTCCAGAGCGACCACGCCGAAGCTGTACACGTCCGCCATGGTCGTGGCCTCCCCGGACTCCATGTACTCGGGGGCCATATAGCCGAAGATGCCTCGGGCGGACACGGGCCTCAGAGCCGCGTGGCCGTGGCCGTGCTCATTTCGGGATAGGAACTCGGCGAGCGCGAAGCAGCCGAGCCGGGGACTCATGTCGGCGTCGAGGAAGACTAGGGAAGAAAATGGGATGCCACTATGAGCAACATGTAAGCTTTGCACTAATAATTGAAGAACACACGAAAGAAATAGACCAATAACAAGATAAATAACAAAATGTTGGACATGAGGGAAGAATAAGATTATGAAGCTTTAACAAGGACTTGAAGCTCTTGAATGGTAGAACTTGGAACATGATTATTTCTTTACAAAGTTTCTTGTATTGCAAAACCTCCAAAACCTCTGTTAACTACACTACATTCACATTACACACAAAAAAATGGCAATGAGAAACTAAATAATTTAACAAGCATGTAAAAAAAGATCAAGAGAGATAAGAAATCCTATCTTTTGTGTTCACTCAAAAAAAAAAAAAAGAACAGAAATATCATTGTATGCCCAGAGCTTGTATTCTTCTGGCCAGAGTTAAAGCAGCGGCATTCGACCCTTCCCACACTTCCCTGCTCTCCTTCCTACGGCGACACGCCCTCAGGAGCTCGTCGTTCCCGTCCAATATGCTTACTATCTGCTTCATGCACGGCCTCGCCTCCGGGCACGAGCGCGTGCACGCCACTCCAAGCTCGACTACCCGCGCCATCTCCTTGTAATCGAACTCCCCACCCAGCTTCCGGTCGGCGAGCTCCAACAGCGGCCTCTTGGCGGCCACGTGATCCCTCACCTTCTTCGCCATGAGCACTTCCGACCGCCGGAAGTCGACCGCCATCATCCCGCTCGCGATCTCCAGAGCGACCACGCCGAAGCTGTACACGTCCGCCATGGTCGTGGCCTCCCCGGACTCCATGTACTCGGGGGCCATATAGCCGAAGATGCCTCGGGCGGACACGGGCCTCAGAGCCGCGTGGCCGTGGCCGTGCTCATTTCGGGATAGGAACTCGGCGAGCGCGAAGCAGCCGAGCCGGGGACTCATGTCGGCGTCGAGGAAGACCGCCGATGAGGTTATGTTCCGGTGGATCACCTGCTCGTCCCACTCCTCGTGCAGGTAAAATACGGCGGAGGCGAGGCGCTTAACTATGCTGTAGCGGTGGTGCCATGCGAGGGCTACGGAACTGTTGTGGAAGAGGTGGTGACTGAGGAGGGTTTTGGAAGAGTAGTCGTAGACGACGAGCATCTCTCCGCGCTCGGTGCACCACCCGCGAAGCTGCACCAGGTGGCGGTGCCGAAGTCTCGCGAGGCTGTGGAGCTCGTGGGCGAACCGGGCACGCAGCGCCGGGCACGTCCGCATTCCCAGCCTCTTCACCAGCACATGGACGCGGCCGTCGTTCATGTAGCCCTGGTAGCCAGTGCCGAAGTCGAGCTCTGAGACCATTTGAGATTCCGCGAAGTCATTGGTGATGGCGACGATCTTGTCGTAGGGGATCTCTCGGGGCGTGTCGACGTCCGGTAGCACTGCTGCTCTGGGGCTGCATCGACCGCCGTTGCTGTTACTGCCGCCACCACTGGACTCGTTGCCCTGCTCGGCTGTGAAGAACAGGGTAGTATTCGTGACGGTGAAGAAGGTAGACGTGGTGTTTCCCGTTGTAGTGGTGGTGGTGGCAGCGGAGGAAGACAAAGATATGTACCGAGGATGCGACCGGAAGGAAGGTAGCGCAGGGAGTTCGCCGGAGGAGCCGTTGGAGAGCATCTCCGCCACCCACTTCATTGACGGCCGCGACCGCGGATCGTGTAGCGAGCAGAGGAGTCCCAGGTGAATGAAACGCCTCATCTCTGAGAGCGGATATGATACATCCGGCAACCTGCGGTCTCCGGCGCTCAAGCTCTCCCCCTCGTCCGACAGCCGCCGCACCCAGTCGAGCACGAATATTTGGTCGTCCGGGTACGTCAAGTCCACCGCCCGCCGCCCTGTGGCCACTTCAAGGACCACGATGCCGAAGCTGAACACGTCGGACTTGGCCGTGACTGCGCGGCGCCCCTGGAAGCTCTCTGGAGGGAGGTATCCGATGGTGCCCCCTATCTGGCTTGTTTCAATTAGCCTGAACTGTCGATTGCCCGACGACCACGACTGCGACCGGGCGCCGGTATTCTGCTTGTCGTCGTGATCCAGCCACCGGGCGAGGCCGAAGTCTCCGAGCCTCGCGTTGTACGTTGCATCGAGCATCACGTTGCTCGACTTCACGTCACGGTGAATTATCTGCGCGTCCAGCTGCTCGTGGAGGTAGAACAGCGCCGCCGCCAGCCCCAGAACGATGCGCCTGCGTCGGCTCCATTCGAGCGGCGGACCGGCCGACGCCCGGACGAAGAGAAGGCGGTCGAGGCTGCGGTTGGGCATGTAATCGTAGACGAGCAGCAGCTGATCGTCTTGGACGCACCACCCGCGGAGGGGCACCAAGTTACGATGGCGGAGCTGCGCGACGGCCGCCAGCTCTGCGGCGAACGACTTCTGGAACCGCTCTCCGCGGCCCGGGACGCACTTGACGGCCACGACAGTGCCGTCGCTCGGGAGCGTCGCGCGGTATACGCGCCCGAAGCTGCCGCTGCCCAAGACCTCCTCATCACTGAACCCATTGGTGCCGATATAGAGCTCGGAGTAGCTGAAGATCCTGGGACCCCCGTGGCCGACGAATCTACTACTCGGCGTTTCCAAGACTCCGGCGATGTCCTCGAACTGAGATAAGTCATGGATGCTCTCTGGGTCGCCGAAACACCGGCAGACATCGCGAGGCGACCGCCGCCAGCCGAAGCGGCGGCGGTGGCGGCGGCAGGACTTGGCCCGTGGTTTGCTAGTGGGAGTGCACGCAGGGCGCTGGAGTTGGCCTGCGTGGGCGTGAGGCGGAGGGCAGAAGCAGAGGTAACTGAGTGACATGGTAATTTGTCGATGGCTATTCCATGAGAATAAGGCCTTGTTCCATATCTTTTGACGGTTCCAAACGCAAACCAACTAGGCCGAAGTCTCCGAGCCTCGCGTTGTACGTTGCATCGAGCATCACGTTGCTCGACTTCACGTCACGGTGAATTATCTGCGCGTCCAGCTGCTCGTGGAGGTAGAACAGCGCCGCCGCCAGCCCCAGAACGATGCGCCTGCGTCGGCTCCATTCGAGCGGCGGACCGGCCGACGCCCGGACGAAGAGAAGGCGGTCGAGGCTGCGGTTGGGCATGTAATCGTAGACGAGCAGCAGCTGATCGTCTTGGACGCACCACCCGCGGAGGGGCACCAAGTTACGATGGCGGAGCTGCGCGACGGCCGCCAGCTCTGCGGCGAACGACTTCTGGAACCGCTCTCCGCGGCCAGGGACGCACTTGACGGCCACGACAGCGCCGTCGCTCGGGAGCGTCGCGCGGTATACGCGCCCGAAGCTGCCGCTGCCCAAGACCTCCTCATCACTGAACCCATTGGTGCCGATATAGAGCTCGGAGTAGCTGAAGATCCTGGGACCCCCGTGGCCGACGAATCTACTACTCGGCGTTTCCAAGACTCCGGCGATGTCCTCGAACTGAGATAAGTCATGGATGCTCTCTGGGTCGCCGAAACACCGGCAGACATCGCGAGGCGACCGCCGCCAGCCGAAGCGGCGGCGGTGGCGGCGGCAGGACTTGGCCCGTGGTTTGCTAGTGGGAGTGCACGCAGGGCGCTGGAGTTGGCCTGCGTGGGCGTGAGGCGGAGGGCAGAAGCAGAGGTAACTGAGTGACATGGTAATTTGTCGATGGCTATTCCATGAGAATAAGGCCTTGTTCCATATCTTTTGACGGTTCCAAACGCAAACCAACCGTTCGGAGCACAAAAACTAAAAAGCTTCTAGAAAAGAAAAAAAAATAAGGGAAGGAAAAATACAGGAAGATGGGAAAGAGTCATTAAATTATCATTGAACTATTATGTTTTTAAAACATGTTAATTAAAAGAGTTATATCTTCAATCTTCTATTATTATATTATTATTATCAACATAGTAATAATAACTAAATTTTAAATTTATCGATAAATAATCAACTCTTTCAATTCCACACTAGAATATTATAACCTCTTAAATTCATAAATTCTATAAAAAAGATATTCTTATTTTGAAAAAAAAACTCTAAATTATTTATCCGTTTATTAAATAATGAAAAATAAAACATCACATTAAAAGGAGACTAATTGATGCCGCTGGCATCAGTTGGAGGTGCCCCGACAGAAAAAACAGTTGGGTGTGTTGATGATGATGTAGTGATGTGATGTCAATAGAAGCGGAAGATGCTGCAAAGAAAAAAAAGTCTCCTTTTCTTCATGCTAATGGTTTTCTTTTATATGTAGTTGGATAATTCTAAAAATTATAGTTACTAAAATTTATTTTCTAGTAATAAAAGAGGCAAGTTTGAAAAAATATCTTCTTAGTTGCTGATTTCTTTTGCATTGCCTTCGATGTTATAGATATATGTACATATTTTTAAATTTATTTTTTCTTGCATAAGCAAACAATAAAAAATTTAATTAGTTCAAAGATGTTAGTCCATTCAGCTTCATGTAGTCTTTATTTTTTTTCTATAATTAATGCAGTGAAACTCATTAATTTCAAAAAAGAGTGTTTTGATAAAAATTAAAGAATATAATCTTAATTTCGATCTTATTTTACGATTAAATATGACCTAAATATTTACTCAACTTTTTTTATTTTTATATATTAAATATTTAATTTTAATTTTCTTCAAATAAATACATTTGTTTGATTTGCTATTTTGCTTTTTATGCGTGTGAAAGAGAAGAGCAACGTTAGAGCTTAAACGGATTCGCTAAAGCTAACGAGTAAAAAAATGAAAGCTAATGTTCAAGTGTAGTTCATCAATTTTCGATTTTTCGCTTTAATATTTTTTATCGTATTCAACATTGTGTATTTTATCCAATTCATCTGTTATTAAAACCGGACCGGACCGGCCGACCGGTTCAACCGTGAACCGGTGATTAGTCCGGTCCGATTTGATTGCAGACTCGATTTCGATATAAAACCGGATAAAACCAATTTGAACCAAAAAAAATTGATGAATCGACGAACTCAGATTTTAAAAAGAACCCAATTATAGTGCAGAAAAATTTGTAAAAGGAAAATAATTAATAGAAACAAAATTGGAAACAAGAGGGAAAAGAATTAAATAGGAAGAAGAAATGGGAGAAAAGAAAATATACGATAGTAAATAAAAATCAAGTGAAATAATAGGGAAGTATTAATAATTTGAATTAAATAAATAATATATCATTATTAGTATAAGAATAATATCAATCGAAATAACTTTTTGGTAGGGACTAATTTTATAGAAGAAAAATAATTGGAAAAGGAAAAATAAAAAATAATAATAAATGAGATGACAGTAAATAAGGAAAAGAGATAGAAATGAAAAAAAAAGGAAAGATGTGAAAATAAAATAATTTAAAGTAAAAAATAGGGAAATTTGATTAAAATAATTAATATAATATTATTAGTATTATGTACATAATAATATGTTAATTATCATGATTTTTTGTAGTCATTAAATTTTATAATATAATAATTAAAAAAATGGTTTAACTCAAATCAAGGTAAAAAATATTGTAAGAAATAGAAAGCATTTAGAAAAAAAGAAAAACAAAAATCTGGTTATTGTTACATTTTGTATATACTAGATAATATATTNAAGGTAAAAAATATTGTAAGAAATAGAAAGCATTTAGAAAAAAAGAAAAACAAAAATCTGGTTATTGTTACATTTTGTATATACTAGATAATATATTCACTATGCTATATTAATATTATTATTTTAATAAAATCCGGTTCGATTCGGTTGGACCCGATCTAATCGGTCCAATCGTAACCCAGTTGAACATCTGGTTCGATCTCCGGTCCGATTATGAAAATATTGAGTTTTTATCGGCTTAATTAAAATATTCTCCTATTTTACTAACTGAATATATTCTTATATATATTTTTATATCATAATTATATTATAATAAAATATAAAGTGTTGATTTCATCTTATCTCAAATGAGATTAGTTTTCTTATTTAACATTTATCTTATATATATAATTGATAATTTCTATATTATGATGCATGATCTATTTTATTATAATAATAATAATATAAAATATTTATATGAACGCATTTGATTCGTAGAATTAAAGGAAACTTCATTGTAGTAAATAGAATCCAAGCAAATAAAAATATAAAGTTGAAAAAAAAATATAGGATAATAATAGTAAGATCGAACTTTAAATGAAAATTATTCAAAATGAAATAATTTCAAATTTGTCACTGTTTTCATAGAAATCGGAAAAGACATCATTTTTTTCATTTTAAAGCTCTATTGAGAAAAAAAAATCACGTGATAGAAAAAAAATTGAAAAGGTATGAGTGTCAATATGTAATAAAAAGTAGAGATAAAAACCCGTTATAATCTGAAAAGGAGTGGAAACAGTGAAATTGCTTCTGATTCTAGAAGAAATAACAGGGATTAACACATGACGTCACCGAAATTTATGGAAGATATATTATTTATCCGTTTATTAAATAATAAAAAATAAAACATCACATTAAAAGGAGACTAATTGATGCCGCTGGCATTAGTTGGAGGTGCCCCGACAGACAAAAACAGTTGGGTGTGTTGATGATGATGTAGTGATGTGATGTGATGTCAATAGAAGTGGAAGAAGAAAAAAAATCTCCTTTTCTTCATGCTAATGATTTTCTTTTATATGTAGTTGGATAATTCTAAAAATTATAGTTACTAAAATTTATTTTTAGTAAATAAAAGAGGCAACTTTGAAAAAAATATCTTCTTAGTTGCTTATTTCTTTTGCATTGCCTTCTTTGTTATAGATATATGCAATATTTTCATGATCAGATCGGAGATCGGATCAGAGTGTAAATTGGGTCATGGTTGGATCGATTCGATCGGGTTCAATCGAAATAGACAGATTTTTATCAAAATAAGATATTTTATATATATAAAAGAATAAATAATAAGATATTCATTATCATTTAATAGTTTAAAATGATAAAATAAATCAAGTAAATATCTCACTAGATATGTTAAATAATATAGTTGAAATTTTTTAACAAAGATAAAAAAATCATTATGAAACAAAAAAAGTTATGAGAAGTGGAATAAAAAATTAAACCAAGTTTTAGTTTTTATTATGCAACATAAATAATTGATTGTTCAAAAAGAAATAAGTTATGAAAATAAGTTTTAGTTTTTATTATGCAAATAAGTTATAAGAATATAACTTGATCTCCCGTGTTTCAAATTCATGAGAATGCATATGAAAAAAATAATATAAAAAAAGAAAGAAAATTTGAGAAATGAATCGACATTTACTTGTATTAGGAAGCCGAGATGTAAGTAATCAAAACTCCGGCCACAAAAATGCAGATGAAAACAATAATATGAAGACGATTGAGTTTTCTCATTTTTTTTATTTTGTCAATATCTTTAAAAAATCTTATCCAAGTTCTAAAGTGAAAAAAAATAAAACATCGGATTTAACCAATTTTAACGACTCAATTCGATTTTACTGATCCAAACCGGTTCTTTTCGGATTTTTGTCAATTTCGAGTTTTATATTAAATCATGACGAATTTGATACCGGTTCATGATTGAACCCGTTCAACCGGCCGATCCGGTCTGGTTTTCAAAATATTGGATATATGTACATATTTTTAAATTTATTTTTTCTTACATAAGCAAAAAATGAAAAATTTAATTAGTTCAAAGATGTTAGTCCATTCAGCTTCATGCAGTCTTGATTTTTTTTCTATAATTAATGCAGTGGAACTCATTAATTTCAAAAAAGAGTGTTTTGATAAAAAATAAAGAATATAATCTTAGTTTCGATCTTATTTTACGATTAAATATGACCTAAATATTTACTCAACTTTTTTATTTTCATATATTAAATATTTAATTTTAATTTTCTTCAAATAAATACATTTGTTTGATTTGCTATTTTACTTTTTGTGCGTGTGAAAGAGAAGGACAACGTTAGAGCTTAAACGGATTCGCTAAAGCTAATGAGTAAAAAAATGAAAGCTAATTTTCAAGTGTAGTTCATCAATTTTCGATTTTTCGCTTTAATATTTTTTATCGTATTCAACATTGTGTATTTTATCCAATTCATCTTTTTATCGGTTTAATTAAAATATTCTCCTATTTTACTAACTGAATATATTCTTGCATATATTTTGTATCATAATTATATTATAATAAAATATAAAGTGTTGATTTCATCTAATCTCAAATGAGATTAGTTTTCTTATTTAACATTTATCTTATATATATAATTGATAATTTCTATATTATGATGCATGATCTATTTTATTATAATAACAATATAAAATATTTATATGAACGCATTTGATTCGTAGAATTAAAGGAAACTTCATTGTAGTAAATAGAATCCAAGCAAATAAAAATATAAAGTTGAAAAAAAAATTATAGGATAATAATAGTAAGATCGAACTTTAAATGAAAATTATTCAAAATGAAATAATTTCAAATTTGTCACTGTTTTCATAGAAATCGGAAAAAACGTCATCTTTTTTCATTTTAAAGCTCTATTGAGAAAAAAAATCACGTGATAGAAAAAAATTGAAAAGGTATGAGTGTCAATATGTAATAAAAAGTAGAGATAAAAACCCGTTATAATCTGAAAAGGAGTGGAAACAGTGAAATTGCTTCTGATTCTAGAAGAAATAACAGGGATTAATACATGATGTCACCGAAATTAATGGAAGATATATTAAATTCTTGACTTGGCTCTGTTAAGTTTGTAGCATTCATTAACTTCTTAGTTCTAGAATATTTTTTAGTTCGTCTTTTATTAAATGATATATATATATATATATATATATAATAATAATTAGGTTAAAAGTTTGAATATTTAAAATATACGAGTATTAAGATAATGTTAAGAGAGGATTTAGCCTTTTTTTCCTTCTAGTATAGTTGAAGACCTTTACATGACAGACGTGTAATTAATAATTATTGTTTCGTGGTGCAATACATACTTTTGACTTTGCCTTGCCTTGACTTCCGCTGCAAGATGATTAATTTAAGTTCTCCAATGTTGCAAGCACAATAAAAGGGAAGATAATTTTTAAAAAAATGGGGAAAAACATAAAATTAACTTTTGAATTAGTTAAAATTAATAATGAACGAAGGGATCTATAGCAACCCCTTTAAATGCATTGCACCCAGCTTATAATTCTTCTTAAGTAATTTTCATCCAATATCCTTTAATTATAGTATCTTTTAAATTCATCGTCCAATTTATTTCAAATTAGTATTATCCCCTAATTTAAAATTTATAGTGAAAGGGTTAGCAAATTTCCATGTGATAGAAAATTGATGATTGTTTATAACTTCTTTTCTGTAGAGTTCTAAATGATAAATTTACAAAATTTGATTCTTTTAGCAACTTGCATCCAATAATTCGTAAAAAAAAATACTAATAACAAAAATATCATTTTCAAATTGGGATGTTCATGATGAGGATGTTATGGTGACGATGTTCACGCCTATGAATCTCTATTTAATCTCTAAGATGGTCATTTGTAATTCGAATGATAAAATTTCAACTTGTATAGTCCTTAGATGTTAATGTTTCTTGATTCTAAATATTATGAAATTTATGTATCAAAGAACACAAAAAGAACGGGAAGAAAATGGGATCAAATCAAACTAAGCGCAGAGTCATGGTCATGACAGTGAATTTCACGGACCATGAAGGTTTTATTTGACCCCGATCACGACCGTGAGGCACCATGTCACAAGTCGTGATAGTGCATTGTAGACAATCCATACTCGGTCACGACCATGAAGCACAACGTCATTGGTCGTGACATCGAGATGCAAAGAAGGTACTTGGTCACGGTCATGAAGCATAATGTCACGAGCCATAACGTAACGTGAGTGATGCCATGACGAAACTTCACGAGTCTTGAAGCGAAGGAGTAGAAGTCTAGCGTTCGATCAAGGCCGAGATGCATCATGTCACGGGTCATGATTGAGTAACACAAATAACCCATCTTCAGTCACCACCATGAAACATTATGTCAAGGGTCGTGAAGACACCTAAAAATTACATGCAATTAGTCATGATAGTGAAGGATTGTGTCACGTGCCATTACTGATGGAATATAACATCATGCATTCGATAACGATCGTAAATGACTATGCCACGATTGTGACAGAGCCTTTCACGGGTTCTGACAAGCTAGGGCAATTTTTTTTATATTTCTATCATTTTACTCCTCGATGATAAGTGTTGTAGACCTTTTTTTTTTAACATTAAAGACTAATAATGGACAAGATAAGGGTTAATCATTCTCACTAAAATAATGTTGAGATCAGCATGCATTGAATGTTTGGGAGCATCAACGTTATTAATGATGGACAAGTCGAACAACTGCTATCCAAATTTTGTTGTTTGGCTTTCTTTCTGCCTTGTAACAAAAGAATTTACCGAGCATCCTCCTCGATCGTGGTTTAAGAGAAGGGAATTTATATATAAATACAGCTTGTCGGGCACAGTACCTTTCAAATTCTTCAACCGAATATGGATAGTTCCAATAAGATTTCCTTGTCATGTCTTAATAACCCGACTCAAAAGAAGGTTAAGCTTAATTCGGCTACCGTAAAAACTTGCAATTCTTCTTACCACCATTAATCTATTGGCGAGACTTTTAAAGACTCATGAGCTATTCAAAGTCAATACAAGCAATACTCAAAGCCACCTCAAAGTCCCTAATAGGATAAATCAAATATAATAAGATAATTACTTGCATTAATGATTGCATTGATAATTTTGTATTAGATGTAAGGAATGATGAACAATGAATGATGATATATTATATGAATGTATAATAAATAAAATGTGAATGATGAAAAATGAAAGCTAAATGATGAATGAGATGAAAGTGAGGAAAGCAAGTAAATCGAAGAGTAATTGATGTTTAACTACCATTAAATATATCAACTATAAGTTTTAGAAGGATTAATATGAATGATATTATAAATACCTCGTAGCGGCATATAAGTTTTTCCACGTTCAACTATTGTCATGTCTGTATCATAGTCGAGGTCTTGATCACAGTAGAAAGAAGATCATTTGTTCACGATCCAAAGTACCACAAGCTTCTATGGAATTTTATCAACGTTCCGAATTCAGCAAAAGACTCACACAAATGAGATACATATAGTTTCCAAGTGATTTTTGAAACCGTCAAATGGTTTCCAAAACCTCCTTGCGGTTGGCATGCATGTAATGTCCATCATGGACAGTTGCACACGATTGCCAATACTTACCTTATTCTCATGTAAAGAAAGTAAAGTATGAGAAAGATGATGCATGTAAGCAAGTAAAGAAAAATGAGTAATGGTTAATGATTATTAATGTTGATTACTAATTATATTGTCATACTTTATTCATATGCATTATTCTATTATGAAAAGTTTATATATTATTGCTTTACATTACTAAGCGTTATAACTCACAGAAAAACTGTCTCCCTTGCTTTGGATCGTACAAGCCAATGATATGAAGTGTTATGATGACTAATGGTGCATGCGACGACAAATGTTCATGATGATGTTGTTTGCACATAAGTAGTGATCATGAGTCATGAAGTTAGTTAGTCTAGTTCTTTTCATTAAATTGTAATAATTTGAGACATGTCTATTTTTATGTAAGAAATTTACATTTATCTTTTATGAAAAAAGTTTTTAGTTTTATAAAAAAGTTTTATTTAATTACTTATTCCATATTTTGTTGACTGAACAAAATGTCAACTTAAAAATCAAATATATTATGATGTGTAGCGTTTCCGAAGGGCATTTTGCATTGTGTGAATAGTACTTTTAAAAGTGTTACATACAATTTCTTTACACTTGATCTACCTTAATAGTCTATTAAGTCATATTAATCAGTTGAAACCAAGGGCGGAGCCAAGGGTATGCAATAGGGTGCACTGGACTCCGTTAAATATTTTCTTTACTAGCATTCTCAAAGTTGATTGCTCGTGCAGATCGAAAGGAAGGTCCTTGATTTAATTCCCCTTGGCTCTCCATTTTTTTTTCTTTCCCCTATACCTAGTTTACATTTTCCATTTTTACTTCCCTCTCATTTATTCTTTACTTTTACTCAAATATTATTTGATATACTCTTCCATAAAACATAATTTACTTATATTATATTAATATGTATTCATTCATTAACAATATTATTTATATATACTACATTATACATGTTTACTTATTAGTCTATGACTATATCATATAAATCTACTTATTATTCTATCACATGCATATAAGTGTGTTTTCTTATGAAAACATATCTCAATATTGTCAAATTTATTTTTTTATTATTTTATTTAATTATGAATTTGTGTTATAATATCTTATCCATATTTTTAAATATTCTCATTTTTTTTCCTTTCTATTATTGAATGTTTAAAATAAAAAATAAATTGATGTAATTATCTTGAATTACAGTACGCTATTTAAATAAAGCATTAAAATTATAATTAAAATATAAATTAATATTTAAAATAATTATTCAATTATATAAATAATTATATGAGCAATTGTGTACTTCTGAATAAAAATTTTGGCTCCGTCACTGATCTTACTATATAATTTAAGTTAGATTTAATAGATACTGATTGATTTTATATGATAATACTATAAGTCAAATTCAAATATGTTTACATAAAGAGTTTAAATGATAACTTAAATTTTTTTTACACTAAAATTTCAAGTCAGATAATGCCCTAAACAAGATCAAGCCCACGAGATACAAAACAGGATGATTTAGCTGCGTGTTGTGCGTTACAAAACATTATCTCGTTTCATTACTAAAAAAAATATGTCTCGGTTTTTTTCCAGTCCTTAAACATCACATGTACAATATTAAAAAAAAATGATGAAACCTAGTTTCATCCCCTCGACTATAAATTATTATTTTTTAATTAAAAATTTTAGTATTACACACTTACTTCGCCTTAATTTTCTAAATACTTTAACTCCGACTGTATATTTACATTTTTATCCTATTTTAGTTCAATTTAATTTAATAAACTTTTAAAATTTGAAAAAAAGGATCAGATTAGATGAAGAAATAATCTTATTTAATTTTTAATTTTTTTTATATTTTTTAAATTTAAAAGTTAAAATTAACTAAGGGATAAAAAAATAGAATTTAATGTATTAAGCACCGGATGCTTAGTAAAAATATGGAGTATATCTTAACCATCTAATATATAATCAATAATGAATCATAAAATTATTAAATAATTATGACTTATAAAATTAATTATTAATTAAGAGTTAAGATATGCTCAATATCATTCTTAGTAGGTACATTAAATTTATAAAATAAATTTGTAACTATAACATCCCTAACTCGTTTAAGAAATTATTCACTTTGGATTCATATGTCCATACAAATTTAAAACACATCTTGAATGATAAAAATGATGATTTTAATTATAATTCTATGGACATCTCCATATTGTATTCATATGAGATTAAATTTTATTCTCGTCATCTTGGATCTTATAATCTCTCATCCTTCGAAGCTCGACGTCTCATTGAGTCATCACACATGATTCAAGGAGAGTACGCGAAATTGAATTTGATATCTTATATAACATTTAGAGCTCATTCAATAAATTATCCATTTTGAATCAATAAATTTATATGAATTTAAAATATATTTTAAATGACAAAAAAAGTAATTAAGCTCATTATCATTTTTGTAAATATGAAATTAACTTTCATTCTTGTCGTCTTAATTTTTTATAATTTTTTCTTCTTTGAAACTCAATATTTTCATTGAATCATCTCATATGATTCAATGGAATACGCGAGATGTCATTCAATGGAGTACGCGAGATGTGATTCTAATACCTCGTCTAATGCTCTCAACCCATTCAATAACTAATAAAAAATTAACTTTCATTTTCCTACACTAAGGCCTCATTTGGATTACAGGTTAGGAATGGAGGTGGAGGGTTACTAAGGGATGGATTAAGAAGGGTTATTATAACTCATGTTTGGATATTTTATTTTTTAATGGTATAAAGGTTATGAAGGATTATGGCAACCCTTAAAGTCACCATATTTCTATTCCACCAATTTGGTGGAATTGGATGGGTTAGACTTTTTATTCCGAAGTTACCCTCAGTCTCATTTACTATTTTAAATTATTTGTATCATTCTTTTTAATACATGCAAGCAAAGATTCTATAGTTCTTGTACGTAGTATGTAAAATATTGATTCTCTAATTTATAATTTATCGATACATAAGCATCATTCCTCAATTCGAGAGGATAAAAAGGTCTTTTTAATAAAATTATCATTTTCTATCCATCTCTTAAATTTTTATCCAAACGAAATATTGACTATCTTTTTAATTTCATGGATGGTGGTTTGGAGGAGGCACCAAATGATGATCCTTGTCGTAGTTGTAGCGGCGGAAACACAGGAAGAGCACGTAGTACATCGCCTCCTCGTCAAAATCTGCCACCGGCGGCAGCAGATGTCCGAACTCGTCCGACAGCCAGTACGCGACGCGCACCGCGTGACAGCACTTGGGCCCGATGAGGCTCCCGTCGGACAGCACCTTCAACCAGCTGCTCGCGCACTTCGCCGGCGACGACGACCGCATGACGGCGTACAGAGCGTCGATGTCCTCCACGCAGTGCTCCACCTTGGTGAACTTCTCCAGGAACCTTTTGACCTTCGGATCCTTGTTCCAGCTCAGCAATGTCGACGGCGACGGCGACGGCGACTGCGCGGCGGTCTCTTCCAGCAGTTCGGAGGTGGTGGCCGTTGCTGCCCGTGGCGGCGCAGCGACGACGAGCGCTGCAAGAAGAAGAAGACGAAGAGCAACAACAACCGAGGCCGCTGCAGCTTGTCCTGCCGCCATCCTCTTCATGTTTGGCATTTGGAGTGGTGGCAGTTTGGTGGAGTTTAATATGACTCAGGTCAGGTAGATTTTTGTAGACATTGCGACCATTATTTGAGTTGTGGTCATTCCATTGCGAACTTTAAGACAGATGACGCAGGTAATAAATGAAGCATGCACATGAAGTACAAACTTTTATCTTGTTGTTTCTACGAGTAAAGCAAGTTTGGGCACCCGTGAAGACCGTGATGACCGACCGACTAAAAATGTAGTGAGCTAATGGATGACACGTTCATGTGGTTTAAAAGTTCGAGTTCTAATATTAGTTAATATGTGTCCATGAAAAACAAATGTAACTTGGCACATTAGAGAAAAGAGTCAGGGTCGTGACTCATATAACCACATTATCGAACTCCTGTAACGCTATAAATAACTAACGGACAACATGGTAAAAGAAGTGAAAGCCGAAAGGTAATAATTTATATCGTGCCAATACCATTCATTTAGCTTTATTAATCTCAAGAAGCGAAAGATAATAATTTATATCATAAGATTTATTATATAAGCTGTGTGTGTGAAACAAATAAAGAAATAACGCATTACGTAATATATTCATTATTTTATAAAAAAATGTCTATGTATTTGCCTTTTATTGTATATAATAATGTTGTTTTACCTTCTATATTTTTTTTAACATTGTACATGTTCCAATCTCATTTGATGATAAAATTAGAGCCAGTAATTTTGAGGTCTTGAAGCTGTTCTTTTTTAATCTATTTGGGTTTACACAGAACATTAATTTCCATGATCCATCAGTCAAAAACTTCTTGCCATCGATTATTTGGATTACACAGTCTACACCCATGAGCTCAAAGATGGAGTAAATTATAAAGTTCTACAGCATACGATTTCCTCGTCAGAGTAAAGCGATGATCCCTTTACTCTTCATGGATGATGCTGCGGATCTAAATTGTACTGGTCTTATTTGTAGCGGCGGAAACACAGGAACAAGACGTAGTACATGGGCTGCTCGTCGAACGGCACCGGAGGCAGGAGATGCCCGAAGACGCCGGAACGCCAGTATGCGGCACGCACCGCGTCACAGCACTTCTCCCCGATGAGGCTCCCTTTCGACAGCTCCTTCATCCTCGCGCACTTCTTCGCCGGCGACCGCATCACGGCGTACAGAGCGTCGATGTCCGCCACGCAGCGGTCTATCTTGGAGAACGCCTCCAAGAAACTTTTGGCCTTGGGATCCTTGTTCCAGCTCAGCAATGGCGACTGCGACTGCGACTGCGAGGGGGCTTCTTCTAGCACTTCGGGGGTGGCCATTGATGCTGCCCGTGGCGGACCAGCGACGACGAGCGATGCTAGAAGAAAAACCAGGGCCGCCGCAGGCGCAGCTTGTACTGGCGCCATCCACCTCTTCATGTTTGGCTCTTGGAGTGGCGGCATGCATTAGTGCATTTTATGTCGCTCAGATAGATTTGTTTGGTAGATTATTAATTAATGTTGGGAATATAAGGCGAATGATCGAATAAGAATTAAAATAACGAATAAAAATAAGAAATAAAAATCGATACACAGATTTTAATGTAGTAAATTTTTTTTAATTAATGTGAATAAAAAAAAATATCCACGATAAAAGAGACAGTCATCAATAAATTTTTATTATATCAAAGAAAAAGAATACATCATAAAATTCTAAATTATATTTATAAGGATTCATACCGCGGACGATGAAGTCTTTAGCATTTTTCATAAAAATTATTAGTGTCAGGCTTTTCACTATCGTCAAAATTTTCTTTTTTTCTTTCAATTTTTTTCATAATTTTAAGTGCAGGTTATAATAATTCGCACAACAACAATTAATTCGTAATATCATTATTTCAATTTGAAGTTTGTAGTGGCCATCATTCCTTGGCAAGCTTTGTTATTGTTGGAAATGACACCAAGTAACAATTTATCAAGCATGCACGAAGGCCAACTTTTAGCTTGATTCTTCGCTCTCTACCAACATAGCAAGTTTGGCACGTCATGACTCATGAACCGACCAAAATCGGATGACCTCATCCATGACGTTTCATGATCTAAAAGTTTTGAGTTCTAACAAGTTAAAGAAAAAAAAAAGGAATGTGCTCTCTAAAAATCGTGCTACCTACCATTTTAAGTGTAGGATTTTTAATTTATGATGACTTAATTTAGAAGGGAGAAAAAAATAGAAGAGAAAAAATTTAATATTCATTCTAAATTTAATATTTAAGAGTTGATAATGTAGATAGTATGATGCTCTCTACTTGACTAGGGAGCATCTTCCTTGAACCCCAAGTTAAATGGCTATCCAAAGATTATAGTAGAAGGATTAGATTTGTTTCACACCATGAGTATTTTGCGTGTAACCGAAGGTTGGAAGAAGCGCTTGCACTATGTCAGTCTGAGGCCTAATGCAGGTACATGGGAGTGCATCACTTGGAGCTTGCCGGTTACACAAAATATCCTAGTGGTTGTTGGAATTGCTGGAAAAAAAAAAAAACTTCTGCATAAGTTGATAAATAAATTTATGTGCTGCTGTCGAATATACATGCTAGAGGCAGGTCGATGGAATGAAGTCGAAAGAGTTCGGCTCCTGATGAAAGAGAGGAGAGTTGAAGTAACCTGGGTGCAGCTGGATTGAGAATAGTATATAAGGTTTGTTCATTCTATTTTAATGATCCCTCTCAAGGTTGATCCAAGTTATGGGATGAAGTACTTTCTATAATTCCGTACACACTAATAGCACCAAAGAAGATAAAAAAAAAGAGTGTTTGCTGCATAAATTCCTTTCTGGGTGTTAAATCACGAAATTAGCCATATAAAATGACTAAAATATTTACAAATATAATAATTCTTTTTCTGGAGAGAATTAATACGACCTGATATACAAATACTTCAAGCGCCGCCTATTTCTCAATTCAATTTATAAATAAGTTTGTTGGTAATAAATTGTCAGATTGTAATAGAAGGTATGTGAGTCATGAAGCTTTTGAAATTGGACTCACTTTGCAAACTTTAGTATCAAAGCCAATATCCATGAGGATCAGCATCCATGCCCTTTGTTGCTCAGAAAGCCGATCTCTGGGACCTTTGACTTCCACAATCTTTGCTTCGCCCTGATTGTTATCTCCATGGAAGCGCCAAAGCAGCAAGTCTGGCATGCCACTTGACCAGCTTTCATAGTCCAGAGACAAATGCCGACAGAGAGAAGCCAAACAATGGCCTCCAATGCATGAGACTGCAGCTCGTAGATCAGAGAGAGAATGCCTCTCCCAATTGATGCCCCGGCAAGCTGTCCCAAAATGTGACTCCCATGACATAATCAATATCTCCTCAGCCATGCCATTGCGGACCTTTTCCAGCTGAGATTCTATAAGACTCTTTCTTGCTTCATAAAAATCGTCTGTGTAAAGGTCTAGTGGAGCTATCTGAAATAAAGATAACAGCCAAGAAATTACGATATTAAGAATTTAAGAGAGAAGTTTCCTCAACGGAAAAAAAGGGATGGATGTTTGTTCTCTTGTCATCATAATCGCTACATGTATGCAAATTCTATGGAAAATACAGGTTTCATTTAGTACTTCCATAACAATGACATAATGCAAATGGAATTTTCTGCAGACGAGCCTTGCCTTTGTAGCATATGAAAATTAACTTTACAATATGTTTTGTATCATTTGTCACAATAATGTGATCCCTACGGAAAATGCTAAATAATAAAACAAATTATTATGCATGATATTTTTTAAAACTAATAAACAGAGCATGAAAGGGTGATACTATTGAAGCAAGTACCTGAAATCTAGAAAAGAAAACATCAGGCACATTGCTGAATATGACATCCCACATTATAAGACCAAATATGGTCCTCCAAATGCCACTTTCAGAATGGACACCCTGCCAACCACCACCTTCACCAGCATAATACTGCAATGCAAGCTGTTCTACTCCACAGAGCTCTCCATCATAACCATAATATGAGTTCTTTATTCCTGTCTCACAAGTCAAAGGTCTTCCACTAATAACAACCTAGCAGAAAAAAAGTAGGCAAGATGATGACTGAATATCAAGTAGTTCAAATTTCCAAGCTATCATTATCCTATATCTTAAAACAAAGGAACATGTATCCATCAGAAATAAAGAAACCCTAACATAGGAGATACTCACTTCTTTGATCTTGCGGTTAACAAAATATGCATAATCAGGCTTCTTCCAGCGTCTTGGTGGCTTGCCCAAACGAAGAACTCGTCTCTGTAATGCTACCCGTGACCCAGCACGGACCCAGGGATCTAGTACTCCTTTTTCAGCCACTAAAAGGCTTTCACTAATATGACCTATGTGTTCCAAATCAACAGAAAGTCTCAGGGTCAAGTAACCCCTCATACTATTATGAGAAATTCGCTCTAGCAAGTCCTTCAGAAGCTTGATTGCATCTTTATACCTGTAAAGTTCAATCAAACCTATATATCAAAACCTGAATCCTACACATCAAAGAATTTTCATTTCGCTTATGAAACTTTTATCGTTTTCGTGAAGCAGTGAAACTCTGCAGAAATGTACAGATAATCAAATGAAACGTCTCATAAGTTCAGGATCAATATAGTATCAAACATGTGTAATGAAATAATGTTATGAAAATGAATAGATATTTCAGCCTCCATTTGGTTCTTCTGTGACATTATTATGGTTTCATCATTAATAGGGATTGTAGTGGCCTTTCGGGTTGGCAGAAAAAAAAATGAAACCCGACCCGATCCAACCCTGATTAACATTGGATATGGTCATCAAGTTATCGGGATCGAGCTTTTTTCTAATATTTTGAATTTTTTATGAGATTTAAATAAGTTGAAAAATAAAATAAGTACAATAATGGTTAAGGCCTTGATTGGGTCAAAAGTTGTTATACCTGGTATAGTATAACCATAGCCCATAGTATAGTTATACCTTGCCAAAATCAAGGTATAATCTTATGCCTTTTTTTCCTAGGTATTAATTTTACTTCACCTTATATTGTCTTTTAAGGATAATGGGTATAAAAGTAAGTGTTTGGGCATAAACTACCTAACTGTAATCAGGGTCGGAGCTATGTTATGCCTTGCCAAAATCAAGGTACAATCTTATACCTTTTTTCCCTGGGTATTACTTTTACTTCACTTTATACCCATGATGGGTATAAATGCTTTGAAATGATAATGGATAATGGATACATAAAAGTGAGTGTAGGTATAAACTACTTAATAGCAATCAGGGACTGACCTAGAGGAATTTGTGTGTGCCACCACCACCCACCCATTTCTTTTTGGTACATAAAAATGTAAATTTTGTAGGAAAAGTATTTAAACACATATTAGACGACATATTGTCACCCAAACTCAAAAAAAAACATTAGTAATAGTAATAAAAAACATTTAAAGTTTAAAATATTTTTTTAATATGAATATTTCTGGATCAATCAGGTTGAGTATAAGATTATCGGATTACAGCTCATGAAACCTAATACCTGATACAAAATTAATCCGACAATCAAACTCTGGTACTCAACCCAAAAATGGTAGGTCGGGTTTGGTCGGATCTGTGCTCGCCCCTAATCATAAACATTATCCCTTTTCTCCTAAAAAAGAGGACCCTTTTCTTACAAGCAGAGAAACTTCAATTCAAGACTAGGTATTTGAAATTGTATGATAGTACCAAAACTAAATTGTAATGTTGTTGAGCCAACATCTAAAAGATTGCTACTTCTAGAAAGCATATGTCATGTTTGTATTTTTTTATTTCTGGCAATTGCTCAAAGAACTTGAGCCCATTACATTTCAAAGTTGGGTGTTCCATGGAGTTAAAATCCTTGTTATCACAAATAACAAGCTCGAGAGTTTACATTTTGTCAAAGAAAGTACT
Organism: Pontederia paniculata; assembly: GCA_001647135.1. Lineage (NCBI taxonomy): Eukaryota > Viridiplantae > Streptophyta > Magnoliopsida > Commelinales > Pontederiaceae > Pontederia > Pontederia paniculata. The sequence goes on along the minus strand of LTAE01003888.1, from coordinate 31,651 downwards.
TCTCTAACGCAAACCTCTTCAAAGAGAAGAAATATTTATCTTACAGCTAGTAAAAATAGGCTTGTCATATTTATCCAAAGTAAAGGCTTGTCATTCACTAGTGCCCAGTGAATTAATTTTGCTGCAAGATAATGAAGAAACACGATAGTAAATTTGAAGACATTAAGTGCTTTTCTGGTTGCACTTTGGTGGTCATAATAGAATGATGTGCTAAAAAAATAAGATGCTGAGTACCTAGTTTTGCTTCCTAGAATTTGAATCAATATTTTTTTAGAGATAAATTTGAATCAATAGATTGACAAGATGAAAACCATAAAGCAAGAGCGTTAAAAAATTTTGTTCATAGAATTAGTATGTTTAAGACAATTGAAGAAAACTTGCACACTGACGGCAAAGAAAGTGTAAGGTTAAATGAATAGTTTGTTCATGCAACATACCGGCGTTCACGTTCATAAAAAGATACACCTAAACATAACACTTTCGAATAAACCCATAAGGCTGAGAAACATGAAAAGAATGCTGGGGAAGTGCCATTTGAGTGAGACTCTGAATCCTTTCTGACACTATTACACAAGTAACTATCAGCTAGACCAATGCATCTCGTCACCATCTCATCGTTATTTTCATCTAAAGACTCGTCCATTATTTGTGCTACTTCGATAGCCTGTTCGGTATAGTGTAATCAGTAAATTACCTGGAACGAAATAACTATATAAGAAACTCAAATTTACCTCTTCATATGCAATGAGAACATCACGGTCATGAAAATTTTGGTTGGAAACACTGCATACATATTCTGGAAACTTTATGATTCCAAGATCAACCAAAAGAAAGGCAGCAAGATCCTGCTCTCCATTAAGGAAAAATAATCTCTGCATACAACACCAAATATAAAGAAAATGACGAAATCCAAGAATTTGAACATAGTATCTAATAGGAGAAAAGAAACACATCAAGAAAAAAGTGATGAATACGTGAGAAAAGTGTTGTTAAATAACCTGAATACGTGAGGAAAGTGTTGTTAAATAACCTGAATACGTGAGAAAAGTGTATCAGCGGCCACTGAAATTCTAGTGCAAGTTCCCACCCGCTGGAGTATTGTCTTAGGTAAATGTTGACTGTATATGTCAACGAGGATTAATTAGGAAAAGACACTAAATGTTGATAATGGAACAAATTCATGATTCTACCAGCTTCCGTTCTTGTATGCAGAAAATAGTGCATTGATAAGCTCATCTCGTCTAGTGCAATTAGTTCCATTCTAAACATGTAAAGCAAAAATGATTTAAGATAGCAAAAGTTATTAAAGAAAAGAACAGATACAATCACAACAAAAGTTAAATCAAGAATATAAGCTTCTCATAAACACAAAAAGAACTAATCTTGGTTCAGTTGACCATAGCATCAGAAGCATTATCAGTGCAGGATTAATCCAATTCTCTAAAAGCCTAACAAGGTTTATGCAAGGTCTTCCATCGCTCACCTAAACTTATCCCATAATAATGAGGTGCATTACTTTATTAATATTCAGTTTCTGGAACTGTGTTACCAATCTCAAGGTCATATGATTTTGGTGATTTTATGTGGTTTACTTTTCCTTTTTCTGGCACATTTTGAGCCTGACCTCTCACTTATGCCAGGGAATGCTTTAGCTAGTTTAGAAATACTTTTCCATCTGTTTTCATTTTTTGCCTGCTGGATAACTAACAAAACTTTAGCAAGACCAAACAAACTGGCTTCGACAAAATTCCATCCAGTATGCTTTATCAAACCATCAACCTGGTTTCTTTATCAGTTGTCAACCATCAAACTTTTCCGTAAGGTCACCCAACTAAATCAGTCCAACTTTTAAATCTTACAGACGCAGTCAAGTTGACCTACTATTGGCAATTTCCTGGTTAGCACGTGTATGTGGCTGCCACACAGATAAGTTTCTCTCTTCGCTATGTCAACACTCTATTAGAATATTTTTTCTCTTACATTGGCCATTAAAAATATTCATAACCACCCCTTGCTAGAGAGGGGGCGCAACTGCCCCGCTCCTTTCTCTCTTTCAGCAGTGGAGAGAGGGGAGGAGTCTATGGCCTCCCTCTCTCTCTTGCAGCGGGGAGGGGGCGGCAGCTCCCTTCACCGCCAGATCTGCGGGAGAGAGATGTGGCCGCCACCCCTCTCCTCCATGTCGACACTCTCTCTCCACCATATTGGCATTTTCGGTGATTTTTCGGGTCTTTGCATTAACAACTCAAAGTCATCCTTTGTTCCATTTGGTAAGGATGCAGAGATGTCACACAGTTTTTCTAAGGAACTGCAAACAGCTGAATGTAGCCTTCCACTCACATACCTTGGAGTTCCCTTGACGGATGGTTGTATATTAAACAAAGGCTGGCATCCAATTGTGGAACGGTAAGAGCACCGATTACAAGGATGGAGTTCAAGACTACTATCAAGAGGTGGAATATTGGCCTTGATTAAAGCGGTCTTGTCGGCCATACCAATTTACTACATGTCAGCCTTTAGGATGCCAAATGGAGAGATACAACATATTGATGTTGTTCGCCTAAGGTTCTTATGGCAACACCAAGGTACCAAAGACAAAGGCTTGAACCAAGTGGTCTGGGATCACATTTGCAGACCAACAACAGACGGCAGCCTGGGGATCAATCATTAAAAAAAAAATGAATGAGGCATTGCTAGCAAAATGGGTGACCAAGATAATGAGTCAAAATCTGATATATGATTTTCGGTGATTTCTACGTGCTATGAACACACTTTATCATGGGAGAGTAGGTTGCTGGATCCTCATGCCGCGCCTTTATTTTGGACGGGTCTTGTAATAGTGATGTCACAACTCGATCTTTTTCACAGCTACATTGGGATCCGGTTCTAGCTTCAAGTTTTGGGAGGACATTTGGGCTACAATGGAACCTCTTTGTATGCAGTTCCCGAGATTATATGTGATTGCACAAGGGCCACAAGTTTCAGTAGCTAGTTGGTCCGGAAATTTGTTCTCTAATGGTATCTAGATTCCGCAGTTTTCTCAGCTCTTTCAAACCAACTGTTAGAGCATTTCTTAATGATATTGGGGAGACTAGAGGTCAAATGTCCAGACTCAGGAGATGACTCATGGAGATGGATTGCAGGTCAATTCTTTGTCCGTGCAGTGTATAAACTACGTGATAACAATAATAGATGGGAAAATGATGACCTGAGAATGGACTGCAACATTATCAGGAAAATGTGGATGCCACAAAGGATGAGAATATCTCTATGGCTCTTTGGGAGAGGATGACTACCAACAAAGTGCTACAGATAAAGATCGTCACAAGGGGGATCCATAACATGTGTCTTTTGCGAAGTGTCGGATAAAAACATCAATCAATTATTTTTTGAATGCATGGTGACAGGTTGTGAGTGGATTGAATCACCAGTCGTCAACAAGCTTTTGGAGATCATTCCGACTTGCAGGTATTCAAGATCAGCAACTACAGATCTATACCTCAAGAAGGCATCGTGTGGCACTAGTAGCCTTTATATGGTCTATTTGGGTCCAGCGAAAAGGATGTATATTTAGAAAGGAGAGAGTTTAGTTTATGTGGAGAACATTATAGCTATGGCAAAAAATTCGGCACGAGAGTGGTTGAGATCATGAGTATGCTTTGTAATGTAATCATGTAAAATTACTTCGTCTCAGTAAAATGGATGGTTACTCTTGGTAACCATCTTATTCTTATAAAAAAAGAGAGAAAAACATTATAATAGAGTGTTGACATGGTGGAGAGAGAAACCCATCCATGTGGTTGCCATGTAAGCATGCTAATCGAAAACTAACAATAGCATATCAACATGACTGATCTGCGAGAGTTAAAGTTGGATGACTTTTGAATTGCATATCAAAGTTCAATGATCGAGTCGAAAAAGTGGTAGCTGGGTGAAATTTACTTGTGTTAGCTTATGTCAGTCATTCACAATACTAATTATCCATCAATTGGTCTATAAAACTAGGAAACAACTATGTATAGCATTTACTAAAAAAATTAGGTTGCATGAGAAACATCAAATACAACACTGTAAATCCTTCTGCCCTTTCAACTCAATAGAAAAAAAAGTTCGTCATAAAGTTCTATAGATGTGCAAAGCCTGACAGAGATCAGAGATGTAACTAAAATTCCAAGAGTTCACTTAAAAGCAACAAACTGTGCTGAATCAATATGTACATGGGATGAAAGGTTGATGTCACTTGGGAGACAAGACTGAAGCACAATCAGAACTTGATATACATTACTCATGGACTTGTAAAAAATATTTACAGTGAATGATGTCTTGACAAGTAGCATATCCGTGTACAATGATCAGAATATTCATAGCGTAAATCAACATTTAAGAATGACCACACGATTCACACTAAAATGTATTACGGTTTAGTGACTATTGCTAGAAAACAAGAAGAAATATTGAAGATAATAAATTTTATGTTGGACCCGTATCTGTCCACACATTAGCTCACACTGTGTAGTCATCAGAAGCCCATGAGTTAATGTAGGAGTGAAAACTATGGCAACATTCAAAGTTAGAAGAAGCCGTCCATAATGCACTCCTGATGCCAAGTATCTAGTAATTAATATAAAGTCAGACAAAAGTGAGAACCTTCATAGCATCATTGATGCCATGTATATATAAATAAAAATAAAGTCAGACAAAAAGTGATAACCTTCACAGCACATTGTGAGTTCACCATAAAAAATTGGGGTTCTATGTGCATTAACTAATATGATTTTCCAGACTTTGCACGAGCATGAGCCTTCCTATTAGTCTACCATTTGGGAATATTCAATTTGGAGTTTAGTGACACTGCATATTCAAAAACTTGAGGTCTGCCTAAGTTTAAAAGGATGATAAACGCCATCAATATGGTTTAAACAGAGAGAGAGAGAGAGAGAGAGAGAGAGAAGACATCTGAATTGTTTCTTGTTAGCAGTACCCACTGGTCTTTTTTTATGATAAGGATTATTAGCTTAGTTCAAAATTGCTCAGAAAAAAATAATTGATAGCAGAAAATCCACTTGCAAGGTTTTGTTAGGGAAACTTAACAAAGCATTAAATACAAATTCTACGGCTTAATTTATTTGATATTAGATATAACATTACTCAAGCTCAAACTGGACCTTTTGTAAAAACTTTTCACAAATATGGAAAGCTGCAGTCTAGTGAAGCAAAATATGCTTGCTGAGATCTCAAATCAGTGCATGCAAAATCAGGAAAGTTATTTGTGGGGACAAAATCGGACAAGTTCTCCTTCTCTAATTTTTGCTGGGACCTCAAACCAATGCATGAAGATTTCAGGACTATCCTATAATTCTGCTGGCTTGTAACTAAATACAAATCATTTAATATGAAAAAGAACATATATGCAATATAAGAGAAATATATGCTCATAAAATAGCTCACTCTCAGGTGAGCATTCTTTTTTGAAAGCTTTACGCAGAATATTAACATGCAGAAGATCAAACTCTAATTTGAAAGAAGAAAAAGCAAGAAAAAATCAACTACTTCTATAGTCAAGAATAAGATATTCCTTTCAGGCAACAGAACATCTGATAGGTGTTCAAAAAATATAAAAAAATAAAGGAAAAAAGATGAAAACCCATTATCTATATAGAGGTGTCATGAAAACTGTTTAAATGAGCTCCTTAGCTATATTGAACCATTTATGTATAGCTAACAAACCTTAGAAAGCACCAGAGGTAAAATTTCTCGTAGCTCTGAAACATTAAGCAAACTAAGAACCTCCTTCATATCGTATCTGAAAGGAACCTTGCCAGAATCAAATAGGTAGACATATCCTGCCACTGTAAACAATACACGTTCTAAATGTGGCTGCCTGAATATATAAATATTACAGTAGACGAAGCTTCAATTGGAAGTATACAATGTAATTCCTCAATTGCCTTATGTGGATCTTGTATTTCAGGATAGGAAATATTGCTGACCCGAAACCATGGTCCTGTGACAATTTAGAAACTGCCAATAAGTTATCAACATGCTTTTAAATTATTCTACTCATGCATAAGTAAGAATCTTGATACCATTTACAACTCTATTTTTGCAGCTGACGTAGCATTTGAACCATATCATGCAGTTGAACAGCACTATATGGTTCATTAAATGTAAAAATAAAAAAATGTCGCATCAGTAGTCTATCATATCACAGTATTAATCCAATACAAGTCAACACAGATCAACACTCGTTACACCAGAAACTGTGTTGTCTATTGTGATCTGATACCAGTAATATACACAAGACTGTAGGTTTTGCACTGGTATAGACAAAAGTTCAACCCTTGGTCCAAAGGTCATAAATCTCGTAACATCTGGACCATCACATTGTTTATGCTTTCATTCCAGTGATGTATCACATAATTTTTGTATCGCCAAAAGACAAGAAAATTTGTTTGTATCATCCCATATCAGATCTGCAGTGGCCCTATATGAGCCTTTATCCTTCTCTAACAGGTCATTAAAGTCACTCACTCTTTCCAACAGTGCAATTCTTTTACATTTCTTAGAGGCCATTCAACACATCACGATATTTTGTGAATACCCTTCAGAAGTTAAGCATCAACAATGGCACCCCAAAGTTATAGACCAAATATTATTAACAATGCCCTACTATAATCTTCATCTTTTCCTTCCTTGAGATATTTTGCTTTTTGGAAGTGCTTAACAAGAGAAAGAGAGGATGTAGACAAACTTAGCAGCTTAAAACATGGACCTCTAGTCAGTATTCATGACAGGGTATATACAGGCAGCTACTCCCAAGTAGTACACTTCCTGACACGTTCAGAGTTGACTATGTGAGTATTTGGCGCTCCCGCACATCCCTTAAAATCAGGACCTTCGCTTGGCTATTGAGGAGGGGTCGATTCATCACCAGAGTCTACAGAACTAGGTGGGCACCACATTCGACTACCACTTGTGCTTTGTGTGGGCGAGGAGGACATATGGCACTTGTTTTTCACGCGCAAATAGCCAGAGAGGTGTTGCGACACATTGGGTGCATGACTATTGACATATCAGATGCAGAAAACTTTTGGAGATCCCTTAGAGCGCCCAGCATGTGTCGTAGCCAAGGACGGCAACACTTGGTGGGGATAGCTCTTGCCATTTTGTGGGAGATAGGGTTATAGCGTAACCGCACTATATTCAGGGGAGAGAGATGCTATGTTGAGAACATTGTACACCGTTCTTTTTTTCTCATTAACGAGTGGGGACTTGAATAGTTTTTCGTAAGGGTGTCCACACCCTTAGACATGGTGAACTTTTCATTGTTGTTTTCTTTTACTTGTAAAGTTATAGTTTTCAAGTTCTAATACACAAGGATGATTACCGATTTGTGTAATCATCCTTTCCTTCCTCAAAAAAATATTAGCCCGATTCTTATCTATGAACATTATAGGGGCATTGCTCCTTCAAACACTCATGGATTTGATATATATTAAATATTTCTGAATCGATAAGAATCGCCGGTTGTTATTATTCTTTTTCCTTTTATTATTTACTGATAGAATTTTGTAATATAGTTTTTGTATGGACAAGTAAAAACAAATAATATACATGGAATAGTTTTCAGAGGTGTGAAACTAAGTTTATTAAAATCATTATTGCAGTCAAATTAGAATTTGAAGAAATATCATAGCACAAAGTATCAATTTTTCTTATATTATGTAAACTCATAAACCTTTGACATATAATTATAAGACTCTTTAACCAACTTGGTAGTATGAGAATTAATAATATAAAACAAACCTTTTCGCAAATAAAGCCGTATGAAAAGCAATTGACCTTCACAAGACAATGTCTTCAAAGATCCTGGTTCAATCAGAAAAAAGAACATAATAAACTAAACAAATGGACACAGCAGCATGTTTGAAGTGAAAATAAATTAACTAAAAGGTACAGTGATACCTATAAATGATTGTTCCTCAGTAGTTAAAAGGTGATTATAATTCTTCATGACATCTTCGATCATCAATATAAAATTTTTCTGACATCTCAAAATGCTAGGAATTTTTGGTTTCACACCTTTGATAGATTGCAATAGAGCTTCCCATAGATATTCAGAATTTTCAACATCAACAGTCTCATTTTCATCAACGATGGTTGTTTTTCTACAAATCAGTTGGATGGGGACGGTATCAAAAGAATGTTTAGGAACAGAGTTCACAATTCCCTGCAAAATCCTCACATAAGTACTGCACATCATCTCAAGGAAAAAAAATGCAATACAAAGTTGGCCCATGTCATATACAGCACAAAATCCAATTATATGAGGAAGAGTAAAACTGCATTCATTTATTCTGCAATCATTTGATATGAAATTACATCAAAGAAGTATGAAAGGAGCAATATTTCATGAACCATAACAGTATATCAAATTATCCACTAGAAAAGTATTAATGAATCGAGGATGTCATGGTGGTCATCCAGGAATTCACCAGCGGGAATCGGGGGTTTGAACGCCTCAATCGGTTCCTGTTGTTCATGCTGCCGAAGCGGACACCAGCAGAGAGAGTGGAGGATTTCAGGCCGATTGTCATATCCAATGCGATTTACCTATTGGTGGCTAGGGTATTGGCAAATCGGCTTCAGGAGATGCTGCATGATCTCATCCATCCAGCTCAGTCAGCATTCATCCAGGGGCGCAACATCACTGATAGCTACACCATGGCTTCAGAGATATTCACCCGATGGAGGAGGACCACCAGCCAGGCTTTCCTATGGAAAGTGGATTTTTCCAAAGCCTACGATTCACTCTCTTGGTCTTTTCTTTGGCAGGCTATGCAGGTTCGTGGGTTCCCGGAGATTTGGATTACATGGATGAAGCGTTGCATTACCACAGCTTCATTCTCAGTCCTGATCAATGGGACCAGATCGGGTGGGTGGGTGCAACCACAAAGAGGGGTCAGACAGGGCTGTCCGCTTGCCCCCATGCTGTTTGTGATAGCAGTAGACGCTCTTGCGAGATGCGCTTAGGCCGCCTG
>LTAE01003888.1:0-17032 GCA_001647135.1 Pontederia paniculata | reverse complement strand
CAATGCCCCCGCCTCGCTGACAGAATATATATGTTTGCAGGCGTGTGTCTGTGTATGAACAATGCTGCGATGGTCTCAAACTGATTGGAGAAGGGGCAACAAGGCCCCTCCAAATTTTGTTGCCACCGGTGGTCCCTGTTAAGTAGCAGCAGCGGTCAGTCACCCAGTTAAAGCCTACTTTAACTCTTTCCATTCAGAATCCGACTGCTTCTGTTTCAGCAATCTGAGAGTCCATGTTAACTGCTGTGGAGGAGACCTGTCAGCTGTTACAAGGGCCTTTAATCCAAAGTGGAGAGCGTACTGTTCATTTTGGCAGAGTTTAATTTGTGTTAAAATGTTTTAACTTTTAACACTGCTCTGAAAATGTAGAAACTTTGAAGGTGATGTCGTCCCTCTCTGGATCATGTTTCTGTTGTTTGCGTTTGAGGGGGTGATGATGCTTTTTTTTTTTCGTCAGAGAAGTGCATGTAGGGACAGGAATTTGAGTGCCACCACCAGGATGATCTTTTGTAGCCTTTTTATTAAAAGTGGATCCAAGAACTGACAGGGGTCTACTGACATCGATATTTATAATTTGAAAGCCAAGTGAATACACAGTCCATTTCTGATCTTTCTGCTGATTGGATGCATGCATGCTGATTTCAATGGTAATGCAGATGGATTTCAAAACAAGAACTCCAATTTCGGTCTTCTACATAAATAGTAACCAATCATGGTTTCAAATCTAGCTTTATAAGTTCGATGCCTTGAAGGTTAAAAGCTGACTGACTACGAGTGGCACAGGGAGTTGAAATCATTTTGTTCAATGTATGATCCAGTCTTTCATGTAATATAAAAACAAAAGGCAGCATTTTCTGATAAATTAAGATGCTAAATTGGAGGCATCTTTTGTAAATAGAGCATGATGCTTATTCCCAGAAGAATGGCTGTTGTCCTAAATTGGAGGAATCTTTTCAGAAACAGCAACTCACATGAAATAAAAAAGAAACTAAGAATCAGTCACTTTTTTTTCTCTCTCTTGAGCATGATCTTTTATGCATATGAGAAAATTCGAGAACATGTAGAAAATCACATAAAGAAAACGCAAAAAAATAAAAAATACACAAATTTATTCAGGTTCACTCTTTAACTAAAGCTACGTTCTGCAAAGATATTTCACTATATTATTTTTCGCTACAAACGTTCAACATCAAGTATGAAATAAGAACAATATATATATAGGTCCAAAACTCTAACAAATATAAATCTCTTAATCTCTGCCATACGGACGTGTAGGGGTTAGATGTCATTGGATAATACTCCAGTTCCCCTAAGCTCATCTAGGTGTACCCAGTGTGAGAAAATAAGAGATCCTGAAGTATTCGCAACTCTAACGTATTGAGAGAGTAACCAAACAGTTCAGACATTATTAATAAGCAATAGGCTTACACATAGAAATAGTTTATTCAATTTATGATTTTCGTCTAAAATCGTCTTATTCCAACATTACATATTTTTTTTACTCGGTTAGTCTCCTCGATGTTATTTACTGGTGTATTAAAAAAAATGCTTTATCTTTTATTGTATTCAGGCGTGGCTAACTTTTGAATCATTGGACTTCAAGTTATTGTATTCCGGCATGGCTGTTGACATGGTAAACAGTTTAATGAACGATTTAAATAAAGAATAATGGTTAACGGATGACGATTAATATTTAGAAGTTAAATTAGATCATTAATAAATAAATGTTTAGTAAATTTAGCGCTTGAATTAGTTTATGAATATAAAATGACATAAAATAACATGAAATAATAAATTATTTAATTTTCAATATAATATGCATTTATCTTTTTATTTCAATGTAAGAATAAATTATTTTCAATTAAAATTTTGTTATATTCATACATAAAATCAACAAAATTTAAATTTTTTTTATTTCACACTATTTAATTGAGATTTTTATAACAAAAATTATATAAAAAATATAGGAAGAAGATATTATAATTAGAAGGCTAAATTTGGAAAAAAAAATTGAACCTCTAAATTCTATACGCTAAAAACTTTTTAAATTAGCCTACTATGAACCTTTAGACAATCGCTAAACGCTAATGATAAAATTAATTTATCAAACACTTAATTTAGTGGTTTGACTTAGTCAAACCGCTAAATGCTATTTTAAACTCTATTTTTTGTCTTGTCAAACACAACCTGAGAGTAGGGATAAGGAATGTTGGTTTTTAATTCCAATAAATGCTTAAATAAATTTAAATTAAATTAGATTTAATTAATTTAAATGTTTAAGTTATAATAGAATTATATTTATCCAAATGAATTAGATAATATTTCTCTCTTTTTAAAAAAGTAAAAGAAAAACTAGGAGGTCGAAATATATGAAGAGATTTTTTTTTTATGTTTTTATACTTTGAACATCATAAAAAAAGATTGATTTCTGTTAATGGTGAGAATAATTTTAAGAAGACTGAAAAATTCTTTTCAAAGAGCAAGGAATCAAGAACATAATCAGATTGTGAATATTCCTAAAAAAATTTATTACGATGATCACATAGAATCAAAGATGATATTGTTCCCATTGATTATTTCAAAATATTTCATAGAATAATTATTGATTATTCTCATTTGTTCCACCAAAAAAAATTTATCCTCATTTGATTATTTTGATTTGAAAAAATATGAAATTTTGTAATTCATTTTTAATTTAATAAAAATTAGTCTATGTCTCGTGATTGTCTACATTTTTAGTGAAGATTTTTTTCACATAAATTTGTAAAATTTAAGGACTCTTTTGTTTGATATTATTTAATATTTGATTGTTTATTTAATTTATAAGATTTTCATTATCTATGTGTTTTTTACACTTATTAGGGTATACTTTTAGATAAATTAAATTAAATAAGCTACAAAATAAACTTTTATGACTTGTTAGTTTGTTAAATTGCATAATAAACCAGCTTAATTAGTTAATTTACTTACAATAAACATACATTATGTGATAAATTATGATATTCAAGGTTTTTTATCTTGTTGTGTTTATTTTCCAAGTCAACAAGAATCATTGATCACTACAAGAATATTAGTTAATAGCAACGAAAAAAGCATTGCTAGACCAACACTAAAACACCACTAATTATAATAGCAATGGTGCGATGATGACCCAATGACACAAAAAATAATGCTAAATCCTAATTGTTATTACAAACGGAAAGGTACCATCGCTACTTCCGTTAGTAAAGCGTTGCGGAAGCGATGTAAACCTGTCGCTGGTGTGTCGTTAACTTTTTTGGTTTTTTTGGAAAAAATGATGACTTATTGTCCCTAACATGTTAGTGATTCGTCGATAATTTAACAATAAATTTTTGCTAAGCCGATGCAAATTATCGAACTATTGTACTTTTTAAAAAAAATCTTTCACTAAACCGTTGTTGAAGTAACGCCAAGCTGTTGCAAAAGTTTAAATCAAGAAAAAAATTAAATTAAATCGCATATAAAACTTAAAATACAATACATATTATCATGACATTAACACAATATATATTTTCATCCATGTACAACACAATAAATATATCGAACAAAAATACTAATAGTCGCATCACATCATATCACAATAAAAGTTTAAAAATGTTTAATTCATAATACAATAAAGTTTAATTGTCAAACACCACACCAAGAATGCGAGGAGTAGATCGGTCACTAATCAAACTCAGTACATCCAACAATAATGATCTAACCCTATCATTCATGATCTCTCCCACAAGATCCCTCATCCCACTTATGATGATCGGATAGCATGCAACGACCGAACTACACGAATGATTAGCAACAGAAGAAGCGCTTGTTTGTGATCAATATACCTAACCCACAAAGTCATCCCTCTTTAGTAAGTCCTCCAACAATTTTCCATGCATCATCATCGACTTCGAGGTATTCATCAATATTATTTTCGTACTTCTCCGGCATAAGCAAATCACATGACTCCTGCCAATGAAAATAGTTAATTCCATATCAAAAAATTAGGGAGAAATATTTGAAAGGAGTGTTAGAAAAATATATCGTGATGTTTTTTTCTTGCTTTAAGACGAATCAGTTAGTCTTCTTGTTCGTGTAAATTTCTTTGTACACCATTTGTAAGTCAATTTTGTCTCAACTCGTCAACTCCTACATCAATCACATGTGACATATTGGACAATTTAATTTAATTATTTTATGATAGCATTCAAAATTATGATAATTTAAAAAATACTATTTTTCATTTGTGCTCAATGAAATGGATCCTCCATAATGGTGTGTCACATCCGCCTTAGACAATTTATTTTTTTCTATCTATTATTGACTTTCCTTGATATTCAGGTGACCTCCTGTATGCTACATAATTTTTTTAACGAAACATGATTAAATATGAAAAAATATGCTATATTAACTAATTAAACATAATAAATCTAGGATGGTGCAACCATTAATCATGATTATGATACATTAATAAAAAAGGAGGGTGCAACAAAAAATGATGCTACATTAATAAAAAAGGAAAAGGGCGCAGCAAAAAAATATGCTACATTAATTAAAAAAGAAAAAATTATGCTACAAGGGCGGAGAAGTGTGGAGGGCACCAATGCCCTCCTTTGAGGGGCTGACTGTAGAGAGGAATGGAAAGGAGGAGGGAGAAAGACGCACTGAAAATAGGAATGGAGGTGGAGGAAGAAGGGGGCACCTCGAGGTGGTCGGCGGACGACTATGACGATGAGGGCACAAAATGCACGAAAATAAGAAAAGAATAATGGGGGAATTTAGGGCACGAGAATTAGTGACATAATATTATTATTGCTAAGTCGCTGCTAATTTCACAATTTTTTAAAAAAAAATAAAAAATGTAACGACAAATTAACTAATGGGCGGTACTTCGTGGTTAAATTGTTGTTATTAATATTTAAAAAAAATTGTTTTTTACACCATGAACGTGGCATCTCATAAGTGTCATTGTTAGCAAGGGACTAACGATAAGTTTATTTGTCGCTAAACGTCTGCCGACAAAGGGTATTATTCTTGTCGTGGATTCATATTTTAACAACTTTAGAATTGTAAATTGTAGTTCATCATGCATTTATTATGTTTATTGTATTTCTATGTAAGATTATATGCTAATAGAAAAAATAATTTTTTGCACTTGAATCTCGAATGTTAATTACAAGAAGTGATTATTAGTATTCATGACATTGTTTCACGTGATATATTGTTTTAGGTCATTTTATCATAAACCATTTTGATTATTATGGTTCTGAAGTTTAAATTATATGATGTAAACATGTTGTGATACAAACATTTCTGTATAAAGTTAATTTCGTTGTGAGTGTCTATTTCATTTGAAAATTTGTGAAACTTTAAAACTACTACAATTAGATAAATTCTATGTAGGTTCATATGAATATCATGAGTCAAGAGTATTGGCCTAGTTCTTAAGAATTCAAGAATGATTATAAGAAGTTTTCACTCACTTGAGGGTACACAATTCATGTTAATACCTTAAGTAAAAAAATGATCAATTTATCTAATAGCCTAACCAAAATCATATTTTTAACACATATATAAGACAAATGTTAATCAAATGATGAAATGTATGTGCTTATTACACATGTTTGACTCATCAATGATACTCATGACATTTGATCGCTTGTGATTATAGAGGCATAACACTTTGTTTTTTTGTTTTCTCTTTGAACTTGTTTGGTAAGAGAGTACAAATTCATAATTAACTATATCCAATACGATCAAATACCAAACTTGTGCATAGATATTTGAACTAAGCACAACAATCAAAATCATGTCTAATCTTGTTGAAAGGTTGTTAAATGGAATATCATATTGAATCAATTATGAGGAATAAAAGTATTTAACTATTTTAATTTAAAGACATTAATGATTAATGGGTGTTTCTCTAGAGGCAATCTTTTCACATTACCAAGTAATATTATATTAAATTATCTGGTCCCACCACATTCTGTGTTCACTTGTTTTAATTTTACAAGTAATCTATATTGCAAACAATGCAGATTGCTTATCAAGTGGTAATTTGGATTTCCCATTAGAGAGGTGGCAATCTACTATAATCTTTCTTTCCAGATTCATCATTTGAAAATTATTTAAATAAATAATAAAAATAATAAATAATAGTTTATTAATTAATATAATTATTATTAATCACTTTAGTGATATTATTATTTTTTATCTTATCATTAAATATAGGGTTTAATGGAGGTGAAACACCCCTCCAGGTGTTTCACCGTGAAGCACCCATGCGATTGACCGTCTATTTTTGAATATGTGATTTAGATTAAAAGAGGAGAGAGAAAGTGGTTATGATATTTTAGTTAGATGGTTTTAAGTTGTTTTAAATCTAAACCACATATTTAAAAATAGACGGTCGATCACGTGGATGTTTCACGGCGAAACACCTGGAGGGGTGTTTCACCTCCATTAAACCCTTAAATATATTATTATATCTAATAAATGTAATATTAGCATTATTCGTGAATTATAATACATAATTCATATATTATAAATAATAAATAATTTATTATTATCATTTTTAGATAATTGTAGGCTACTTACTTTATACATTTATTATATCAAATTTTATAAGTTTAGAATATATGTTTGTGATTCAAGTTCATATAATTCAAATTAAATTTATATAAATTTATAAACTTAACTATATTATTCAAGGGTATTTTGGTAAAAGTTGTATATTATTTATTGATTTTTTATATAGCAAATAAGGTAATAAAGATTGTCATATACATTACTTATGTATACTAAACAAATATATGTATATTGTTGATAATTTAATAAGTGACAATCTTTGTGAGAGATAATACAAATTGTCGTATAATGTGTAATGGCGAAATAGTGAACGCAACCTAAGGTCTTTTCAACACACTATTCCACCATCTCTTTGACCATTAACGTATTTGCCTACAACCATGTGCACTCTCAACACTTTGCTAAACATAAAAATGAACATACAACCTACTATTGTGACACCACAACTCTAGCAATCACTATACAATTCAAATAAAATATTTATCGAGTTTGGACTCAAGAGTGAATGCGGTTTGGCATTGGAGCATGCAATGTCACACGTACAAGGTGTGACAATTTGGGCGAGACCATTGACATATGCAAGATGCAAATATTATAGGTGGTGAGAATTGGCATTGATGACACACTAGCTATAGAGTGAGATCAGTGATGAGAAAATATGGTTAACTTATAAATTAAATTAAAAATATTTGTAACTATATATTATACAAAAAGAGTAAAGTGATCGTATGATATATATTATTTTTTTCTAATGCATAGGTAACCAAACACGATATAGAATGAAAATTTTATCATTGTCAGAATATTAGTTTACCAAACAAATATAAATAAAAAAATGAAAAAGAATATAATATATCCCCTAACAATTATACATATATTCTTCAACCAAATACACATCCTTGTGTGCATTTAATGAAATAAATGTTAAATACATAATATTTTAGAATGTTGATGAGTTAATTCGGAGGTTCAAAATTTGAAAGGAAGTCCCTTTTTTCTTTCCTTTGTTTTCTAATAGAAATTTTTTTAATTGTATTCGTCGATTATAAGTATAGGAAAATTTCCATAATTATGTATAAAAATGAAAAATCATAAGATACAATAATATTTATTATAGTTTATATGTATAAAATACAAATCTATATTCTTTTATAAATATTTATATTATCAAAAATTTTGTCTAAATCTTCATCCTTGTCTTCTTTATTCTTTTATCTTGCATGCCAATTTTATCTCAACACTATAAAATCTTTTGTGGTTCATGGACAAGAAAATAAAATTATGCCCAAGATTTTTTTGGATATTTTATTATGAAAATAATTTTTAGATATCGTCGACTTTGATGAAAGACAAGTTGACTTTGACATAGGAGAAGAATTCATCTAAACCTTTTATTGATCAAAGAAGATAGGGAAAAATGAGAAAAGAATTGAGAATAAGAGAGGGATGAGGTGTTAGAGAAAAAAATGATGTTATAGGAGAAAAAGGAAAAAGAGTATGGAGAAGATCTAAATACATAAAAATAACTCTCTTTGTGTAACGGCCCAAGAAGCACATCCGGCCACGTGGCAGAATGCCTTATTTAGAATGCTACATCATACTTAAACTTGACTTTAAGGTTGACTAAAGTGACTGGTTAACATAATGTGAATAATGAAAAAAATTTAAAAACTTTTTCTATAACATAAAATAATTGCGAAAGTCTTACATAACATAAATTATCTCAAAAATAATTATTACATCATTTGGAAAGAAAATAATCTAAAAATAACTTGACTTAGGACCACTACTCATGTGCAAACAACATCATCATCACGAACATCTATCGTTGCATGCACCATCAGTCATTATGGCACCTTAGATCACTGACCTGCAGGATCCAAAGCAGGGAAAAACAAATCCACCATGAGCTATGAAGCTCAGAAAAGTAAG
The DNA here is from genome assembly GCA_001647135.1 of Pontederia paniculata. Lineage (NCBI taxonomy): Eukaryota > Viridiplantae > Streptophyta > Magnoliopsida > Commelinales > Pontederiaceae > Pontederia > Pontederia paniculata. The sequence continues at coordinate 8,509 of LTAE01003888.1, read as the reverse complement.
GTACAATAAAAAAGTACTTTTCATGATGGAATAAAAGCATGAAACTTAAATCATATCATCATAATTAATCGTTGATAATCATAATATGAGGGTCATCATAAAACATCATAAATATCTTTACTTTTTTACATATATCATCTTTCTCATATTTTGATTTCTTTCTTTACTTTGTGTCATCATATTTCTTTACATAACTTTACTTTCATCATAATTAACATATTATTATTTTCTTACGTCAAGAGTGAGCTACGACAAATAGTTAAACATAAATCACTCTGAGTGCATATAAGGAGTAAGATGTAACCCATGATCAAATATCAATTATGCCACATAATCATCATCATCATTAATTCATCATCTTTGCTTTATCTTTCCTTTCTTTATATGCATCATCTTTCTTATACTTATGATACATACAGTACATCATCATTTAGTGTTCATCCATCATTAGCATCTAATGCAACATGATCAATGCAATCATTAACCAAGTGGTTATTTTATTAAGTTCTTCTTATCTTATTAATGACTTTGAGGTGACTTTGAATGTTATTTTGTTGTGACTCTGAATTACTCATGAGTTTTTAGAGGCTTCACCAATAGGTCAGTGGAGGTGCACAAGCCACGATCGAAAATGATGCTCGAGAAATCTATTTGTTGCAAAGCGGGGAGAAGGCCAGACAACAGGAATTAGGTAGCAGCTGATCTACCAGTCCCCCATCATAATTAACATTGTCGCTCTTAATCATTAATGCATGATGACATCATCATTAATTTCGTGAAGATGATTGACCATTTATCTTGTCCACATAATAGCCATTAGGATACAGAAAAATTCCACAACATCTAATATTAAAATAGAAATGATTCGACATAAAATAAATATGGAAAGCAGCGGTCACGACCCGTGAAGGCTCTGTCACGGCCGTGACCGAATGACCAACGTATATCATTTAGCATGGTCACGACCCGTGACAAATTTGTCACGGTTGTGACCGAACGGTCAAGTCTTCAGGATGTATGGTCACGGCCCGTGACATAGTAGTCACGGCCGTGACCAAAGGCACACATACCAGTTCGACTTTACGGCTTGTGATTGGTGCTCACAACGTCGTGTCATGACCCGTGATAGAATCTTCACGGCCGTGATCGAAGGTTCACTTTTCCAATTTAAGGTCACTGTTCGTGACCTATGCTCACGACCTAACGTCACGACCATGACCGAAAGGTGAACTCCTTGCACCTAACATCAGGCCTGTGACTAGTTAGTCACGGTCGTGACCGGAAGGGGATTTCACGCTCGCTACTATCACGACTCGTGATTAGGTGGTCACGATCGTGACCGAAGTGCAAAATCTCTGCTCTGCTTTGTCACGGCCCGTGACATTTCCGTCACGATCGTGACCGAGACTTCCCAGGCGATTTTTCGCCCCTTCTTGTCTTGTTCATTCCTAGGTTTTTCCTTACCAATATTCCATCTTATGTCAATCAATAAAACTACGTTTTCTACAAGTTTTAACCTTAAGAATCCTATCATATACATCTTGCATTCATATAATGATCTATCTCTAATCAATCCACATTATATAAAAATAATAAAATCTTTATAGGGCATGAACATCTTAAGTCCGTCATGTATCGTAGAACACAGAGTTCAAGGCATAACATCATCATATAAAAATCCTTCATACATCAAGAGAAAATCTAACATGCAATGATCTATCATAAAAAATCCATTCTAAAGAGTTTTGCCAAGTTACATACCTGTTAGCCAATAAGCTTGTTATCCTACTCGTCCTCAATTCTTTCCTGCGTTCGTCTACAACGATCCTTCTCTCGGCGTCTCTCTTAGTTCTTGATTCGCTTTGGCTTTCTCCTTGATTAGGAAAGAGTATCATTGTCAAGGGCTTCAGGTAAGAGGAATTGAGAGAGAGGAGCTAATTAGGGCCAGGTAAAAGTATTTAATGGGGAGGGAATCCTAATAATAGAAAGCGTACAGGTTCGTTGAGCTATACTTGAGATTATGGATTGTATAATATTTGAGATTCTGGATTTGATTTTCGATTGTATGGGTATTTTTGAATTTGAAAGTTGGGGGAGTTACACTTTGAAATGTTGTCAGAACTGAACCAGACATCGACTCGGATAGGCCTTCGAGTTAGGTTTAACTGTTCGAATCGGTTAGATCGGACGATCGGACTGGTTGTAATAAAAAATATTATAAATATAAATAATATTAAACTCAACTACTTAATCATTTTTTTTCTTGAGAAATAACCGCATAATAAATTAAAGAACGATAAGAAACATGCATTTTCTAAATTTGTAATAAAAACTATACCTTACAACTTGACAACTTTGAAAGTGACAATAATAGAATATCTTACAACTCCACAAATTATACCTTACGACTCCACAAAATGATAATAAATGATAAGCTCCACAAATTACACATTACAAATTTGAAAGTGATAATAGAATTGCACTCACAAAGTCAACATTCAAAATAATGAGGTTTTTAAGTCATCCTCTAAAATACAAATTACATTCAAGATAAAGAAGTTTTTAAGACATCCTCCAAAATACAAATTGCATTCAATTGCTACCAATGTTTGCAAAAGACTTTACAAATTCATCTTCCAAAAGTGAAATATGCATAGTTTTAAACATCAATCTCTATTCCAATAGTCTTCATCATATCAATGAAAAGAATCCAAGGAAGTCTGAAGCATTCATATCTTGCAGATCACCTTAATCAAAATGTATGAAAGAAAGTTAAATTCAAGCCTCGTAACAATTAATTATTAAACAACTATAAAATAAAAATTAAATTTTACCTTCTTGATTATCAATTCTTGGAACTTTCAAATCATTATAAAGCATTTTCTTCAAATCATCATAATCAAGTAATGGATTATCATCCTCTTTCGTGATCCAAAATTCAATCTTTTTTATACTCTCATAATCAATAGGATCAAGAATGGCTTTCTCCTTGTTAAGAGCCCTATAAAAGTTAAAAAAAATATATAAATGATCAATTATAAATCAATATGAAAAATAAATAATTATATTTCACAAATAAACCAACCAACCTATTTTTCAAACCCAAATTATAATGAACATATACAAGATCGTTCAATCTTTTGTGTTCTAACTTGTTTCTCTTATTTGAATGTATTCTTTCAAATACAGTCTAATTTCTTTCACAATCCGAAGAAGATGTTGTTTGACTTAATAATCGAATCGCCAATTGTGACACTAATGGAGTATTAAATTCAAAGCTTCGCCACCATTGATCTACAATACAAAATATAATCAATGAAAAAATTAATAACATTTAATGCAGGGACAGGGTGCGTCCTGCGGGGCGGCGCTTCAGGGCGCGTTGCGGCCTTGCCGCAGGGGAACGATGAATGGAGCGGATGAAACAAAGGATGAAACGAGGACGGAAGATCCAACAAAAAACGAAATAAAATTGAGATAGAAGGATGAATACTTGAAGGTTCACTTCCTATGAAGGCGCCGATGGAGTAAAGTTCTTCTCTTTCGAGTTCCGATTGTCGTCATCACTGGTCACGCAATCCACCGGAGGTTGGAGAGAGAGGGGCCGGAGAAGTGGAGAACATAGAGATGAAAAACCTCAAACAACCGCCAACTAGGGTTTAGAGTTTAGACATTTAGTTTGAGATTTTGTTTTTTTCTTTTTTTAACTCTTATTGAACCGGCCGATTCGCAAATAAAGGTTGGTTCAATGGTTTAACCACGTTCTGACCGGTCTTGACCGGTCCTAATATACGTCCGGTTTTTAAGGTGAACTGAAACCAGTTTACCCTCCGGTCGACGGTCGGACGGGTCGGACCGGCCGGTCCGGTCCAGTTCTGACAACACTGCTATGACTAAAGAAGAAAGTTGCAAGCCTAGATTCATTTTTATTTTTTAGAGGAATAGGAGCTTTCCTATTATTTTTTAAGTATGCTCTTTTTTAATTTAAACAATCAATTTTGAAATATTTCTTTTGAAGATTAAGACTCCGTTTGTATCGAAAGTATTTTTTGGAAATATATATTTTTGTTAATAAGAAATGTTTGACCAATCAAAAAATATATTTTCGTTAATAAAAAAAGTAAGTTAAAATTTTAACAAACAAACTTTTATCAAATTAAAAATCATTTTTCTTTCATAAACTTTTTCTTATTTATATTTTCAAGGCTACTTTCCTTTATATTTAATAATCATTTATTAAATTTATAATAATAAATTATTTAAAAGAAATTCACTTTTCTATTTTTACTATAAATTTATTCTATTAAAATAAATGTGTTTAAAAATAATGGAATGATATTATTCTATTAAAAAAGATGACACCCAAACCCAAACAGGCCCCTTGACTCGAAGCCATAACTCTGTGGCAATACTGATGGTGCTTACTATAATGAATCATAACATACAATGACCTTGTTTGGTAAAAGAATAAGGTGAGAATAATCACCTTGTTCTTGTATTTTTATCTAAACACGCTAATGTTGTTTGGTATGAGACAAGCAGAGGATAAGCTCTCTTGTTCTTCATTTTTTGCCAAACGCACTTAGAATAGCGTGTTCTTACACATTATTAAAACCATCTCGGGATGTGTGAAACCAACCAATTTTGTTATTAAAATAAGAACAAAGTGTTCCTGCTAATAGCAGGAACACTTGGGTGTTCCTTGATTTTATTTTTATTTTTATTTAATTTACTTTACTAAATTATTTAAACTTATTAATATAAGTATTTATTAAATTTTACAGGAATATTATATATATGATAATAGAATAAAATATTAGCAATATTTTTATATCAACGCTTTAAATACTAATTAAATATTATATTATCATAATTATTGGATAATAAATATATGCTTAAAAATAGAATATCGAGAAATATTAACTAGTCTTGTAGTATTTAATTACTATAATAGCATAATTATTTAGTATTTGATATTTGACTTAAAAAAAGAATAATTGTATGTTATTATAAACATATTAATTTATATATCTAGATTTATTTTAATAGAATATTTTTATCTCTATCTAAAGTTATTTAACTCCGTAAATAAAATTAGATTATGATTATTTATTTTCTTTTAATATAATTATTAATTTAAATAAATTTATAATAATTATTAAATTAAATATATAATAAAAGTATTAAAATTATTATTTTATTATCTTCTTGTTCTCGTTTCATCCAAACACTACTTAGTTTTTTACATTAGAACAACAAATAATCAACCAAACACATAATAAGAATATCACAAGAACATCTCACTCTTGTTCCTCTTATAAGAATATGCCACTCTTGTTCTTATCATTCTAATCCCTCTACCAAACGGAGAATAACATTTTGTCCTCACATTTTGAAATCGCCTAAAAATCCGTGATACCACCGTTTTTTGTCACCAAGATAAGAACAATTTGTTCTCGCCCAAGGCAAGAACAATTTATTTGTTCCTTTTTTTTATTTTTTTAATTTACTTTATTCAATTATTATATCTTAATAAATATATAATCACTTGCATAACTAATAAGTTTTTAACACTAATTGAATTCGGCACAAAAATATAATATTAATAATAAAATAAAAAATATAAGTATTTTGATAATAATATTTTTATGTATAAGTTAATTATATATTGTTACGTTATTTGGTAATAATACATTATCGAAAATAAAATAGTGGAAAATATAATTATCTAGTCATTTCAGCATTAATTATTTAATATAATATTATAATTATTTAGTAGCTAATATTTTAATGAAATAAATAAATACTAATTGTATGATATTAGAAACATATTAATTTATATAATTAAAACGTGCAATAATATTTTTTATCATTATTGAACTCAACAATTAAAATTATGTTAATTAATTATTTATAATTAATCATGTCAATAAATATCTAAATTTATTAATAAAATATTAGTAAAATATAATATTTATTATTTTATTTTTATTTTCGTTTTAACCAAACACTCAATCATTAAAATATAAATCAATCAATCAAACACATTAAGATTATCTCACTTTTATTCTTCACATAAAAGTAAACAAAAAATATTTTTTTTAATTCTCATCATTTTTATTCGGGTACGGCCGATATGAAATTACCCGATGGATATGCATGTCCTTGGAGGCACACACTTGTGCCGATCATGAGACAATTCGCAGTCATCCCACACTAATCCGACCAAAAGTTTCTCGTGAGTTCAAATCACGAGAAATAAAAGGAGAATCTAACCATCAGTTAAGCTACAAGACTCGGTCCACGGGTAAAAACAATTACAAACATACACAAAGCTAATTAGTACTGAGAGTGAGAGAGAAGGGATCCAACTATGTGCATCAAATTTATATAACCTCCACATTATACAACCCTTGGATTTTACTATTTCCCCAGACCAATTTTGTATGTTTATGTATGATTTCTGGCGCCCTGTCCTTATTCTCTCTCTCTCTCTCTCTCTCTCTCTCACACTCACACAGCATACAGTCGTCAAGAACGTGAACCCTACCCTCCCTCGTCTTGGTGCTTTCTGCCTGTCCATTATCCTCCCTTCCTTAGCTGGCTTTCTCCCTCCTCTTCCCAAACCCTTTGCCCCCAACCAAATTATGCATTCTCAAGTGAACTCCAACCACTATCCCTAACCTCACACATGACCTCCGTTTTGTTACAGAGCTAGCAGAAGCAGCAGCAGCGTAGGAGCATTAGCTGCAGTGAGATAACTTGTATCACCATCTCCATATCATATAGCGGCAGACATGAGAGCTCACCCCCACAGCACACTACTGTCCCCGTTGCTGCTGCTCGTTTCATGCAGCTTGGTAATTAATGTCGCCGCCGGTGTTGAACTGCCCGTGCCGCTCAACGACGAGGTCTTNTCATATAGCGGCAGACATGAGAGCTCACCCCCACAGCACACTACTGTCCCCGTTGCTGCTGCTCGTTTCATGCAGCTTGGTAATTAATGTCGCCGCCGGTGTTGAACTGCCCGTGCCGCTCAACGACGAGGTCTTAGGCCTCATCGTATTCAAGTCGGCCCTGGAGGACCCGACGGCGGCCCTGGCGTCGTGGAACGAGGCCGACGCCACCCCATGCAAGTGGTCTCACGTCGAGTGCGACCCGGCCACGTCCCGCGTCCTCCGGCTCACCCTCGACTCCCTCTCCCTGTCCGGACCGTTTCCCCGCGGCCTCGACCGCCTCAAGGCGCTCACGTCCCTGTCCCTGTCCAACAACAACCTCTCCGGCCCCATCCCGCCGGGCTTGTCCCTCCTCCCTTCTTTACGCGATCTCGATCTCAGCCGCAACGCCTTCTCCGGCGGCCTCCCGGACGACTTCGCCCTCCTCCCGTCGATACAGTCGATTGACGTGTCGTCCAACTCGCTCTCCGGCTCCCTCCACGAGTCCCTCTTCTCCGGTCCCGCCAGCGGCTCCGTCCGTTACCTCTCGCTCGCGGGGAACCGCCTCGAGGGCCCCCTGCCGGCTGCATTGTCCCGCTGCACCCTCCTGCTCCACCTCAACCTCTCCGACAACAAGTTCACCGGTACGCCGGACTTCTCCGGCACCCTCCGACCGCTCTCCCGGCTGCGGGTGCTTGATCTGTCGCGCAACTCATTTTCCGGACCGATCAGCGACGACCTCGGGGGCCTGTACAATCTGAAGACCCTTCTGTTGGGCGGCAACCGGTTCTCCGCCAAAGTCCCCGGCGGCATCGGCCTCTGTTCCCATTTGGACAGCTTGGACCTGAGCAACAACGCCTTCGACGGCTCCCTCCCGCGCTCTTTCCTGTACCTCAAGTCGCTAACTTTCCTCCGCGCATCGGACAACCTTTTGTCCGGCAACGTCCCAGAATGGATCGGGAACTTGACCGCCCTGCAGCACGTCGATCTGTCACACAACAGATTCACTGGAAGCTTGCCGGCATCGCTGGGTAGCCTGAAAGACCTCGGCTATCTGAGCCTATCCGACAACATGCTCACCGGAGCTATCCCGGACTCGATAGCGGAATGCGCCAAGCTCGCCGAGCTCCGGATGCGGAAGAATAAGCTCAACGGGAGCATCCCTCAGGGCATGTTTAACCTCGGCCTGGTGGTGCTCGATTTGTCGTCCAACGAGCTCACCGGGACTATGCCGCCGGGGTCGACGAGGATATCGGAGACTCTGCATACCCTGGACCTTTCGGGCAACAAGCTGACCGGAACCATTCCGCCGGAGATGGCCCTCTACTTCAGCCTCACTTACCTGAATCTGTCGTGGAATGATCTCCGGACACAGCTGCCGCCGGAGCTCGGCTTGTTCCGTAACTTGTCGGTGCTGGATCTCCGGAGCAGCGCATTGTACGGGATGATACCAGGCGATCTGTGCGAGTCCGGGAGCCTCTCTGTTCTGCAGCTGGATGGCAACTCCCTCTCCGGACCGATTCCCGACGAGATCGGAAACTGTTCGTCTCTCTATATGCTGTAAGTACTTGTTA
>LTAE01003887.1:11246-34919 GCA_001647135.1 Pontederia paniculata | reverse complement strand
CTCGTGGAGAAGATCGGAGCGGGGACGTAGGCCAAAGAGTTCGGTCGAACCTCGATAAGAAACCCTGTGTTTGTTTGTGTGTTTGTTCTTCTTCTTACTCTTCTCTCTATTTGTGTTTCATATTCATACTTGCTTGCTTCCGCTGAACATAACACATTTAGATTAAGTAAAGAAGAACAAAAGTTTTTTAAAATACCAATTCACCCCTCCCTCCTCTTGGTGTGATTCCAGATCCTACAAATATATTATCTAGTATATACAAACTATAACAATAACTTACTAATCATAATATATAACATAAAATATTATTTGTTGTATGTTTAAAAAGTTAATGCTTATTTAAAATAATGATGATTCATATATTATTATTTTTTATTCATTATATATTATTATTGATGTCAAATTAATTTATTTATTTTGACTCACTTATAATTATTTTATTTATTTTCGTATTTCACCGTCTTGCGTTTGTTTTCTATTTATTTTTTTATTAATTAATCTACTATATTTATTTTGTCATTCCATTTTTTATTTTACCTAGTATTTCTGTTTTTCTTTTTTTTCTAAATTCGTTCTATTTCTTAATATATTTTTTTCATCTTGATTTGACTTGAACAATTTCTTAAATTATTATATTATAAAATTTAATGCTTACAAAAAATCATGATAATTAACACATCATAATACTAATAATCTTATATTAATTATTTTAATCAAAATTGTTGTTAATTTCCCTATTATTTTACTTTAAATTCTTTTATTTCCACATATTTCCTTTTTTTTTTCATTTCCATCTTTTTTCCTTATTTACTGTCATCTCATTTATTTATTATTTCTAATTTTGTCTTTCCCAAATATTTTTCTTCTATAAAATTAATGCTTACAAAAAAGTTATGTCGATTGAATATTATTCTTATACTAATAATGATATATTACTTATTTAATTCAAATTATTGTTTCTTTCCTATGATTTCACTTGGTTTTAATTAATTACCATATCTTTCCTTTTTTTGATTTCTTCTTCCTATTTAATTCTCTTCCCTCAATTTTGTTTCTATTAATTGTTTTTCTTTTATCAGATTTTCACCGGTTTGTCGATTCACCAATTTTTTCCAGTTCGAATCGGTTTTATCCGGTTTGATACCAATTTTGGGTTTGCACTCAAATCGGATCAGACTCGTCACCGGTTCACGATTGAACCGATCGCGGTCCGATTTTAATAACCTTGGGTTTCTGCCTATGGTGACGCGAGCTGTGTGGTGTCTAGGGTTTCCACCACCGTATTCGCTCGACACATTCCGTGTTTATCCGCCACGCTCTGCGTCTGTCCAGCACACTCCGCGTCCGCCTACCGTGCGTCGTTCCATTCGTCCGCGTCACCTGCCGCGCCCCGTGCATCGCCCATGCACGTCGCCTGTGTGCATTTTTCTAGGGTTTCACGCTGCCACGCGTCATCATGTTTCGCGCTCCGTGTCCGTTTGCCATACGCTTGCCATGCGTCGCGTGCGCCCGCCGTGCATTTGCGGGGCACGCTCTAAGCCCTAACGCTCACCGCGCCCTGGCGTGCATATCGGCGCCAGGCTCGCACAACGCTTGGCGCACATGATCGTGCCCAATGTCGTGCCCCACATCCACGATCGCTGGCCGTGCACCGCGCCTGCCGAGGTGTCAGCCGCTCTCTGAGTCCGAGTCGTGTGGTTCTAGGGTTCGCTCGACCGTCGTGCCATGTTCCACATCGGATCCACACGACGCGGTCCACGTCAGATCTACGTGGGCCATCTCATGTCGTCTTCTCCAGACCCAGCCGTTGCACGATATCGTGAGTTTTCTAGCCTGTTTTCCGGGGGGCTTTTCGGTTCGATCACATCTAGTTCATGGAGAAAAACTCCGCCTTTCAATGCCCTCTTGAATATAGAACAAATCTCTAGGAAAAATGAGAGGAAATTACATACAAACATGCAAGGTTCATAACATCATCTTATGTACGAGAAATCCATTTGGGAACATATCTTCGGGTTCATCGGGGTTTGTCCTACGCGTTCGGGGGCATCCTCTCCGGCGTCTCTCCTGCTGAGATCGTGGATCTTCTTCTCCTAAGCCGAACAAAACACATCGGATGAGAGACCGATCGAAGAACAAGCATAAAAGACGGGGGAGAAGAGGAAGAGGCCGTCTTACCTAGAGTCGGCCACAAAATTTCTAAATAAAAAAAATGTGGTTCAAACCATGTATTTATGATGTTTTTCCCTCTTATTGGATTCAGGTTGTGGGTTAACGAATCCGAGCATTACATAGAATTTTGGTTCTCGCTAAAGATAGCGCACATGCACCAGATTATAAAATAACGGGTAACAACATCAATATTAGTTATTAAAACTGCAACTTTTTGTAAGTAACCAACAAAAATGTTCTATAGTCAATACATAGAAAAAAATGACTTTTTTGTATTATTTCTAAAAATTAACTATAGCTAATTATGGATAAGAACGACAATAAGTCTAAATAGAGCTTCCCTTATAAGTTGCTATACCTCATAGGAATATAATTAATAATGAATTCGATAAAATCAATATTTATATGAAAATTATATTTTTTTTTCATTGTCATCTCAATATTCTTCGAATGATGTTAATAAAAAGTGATGTCATGCACTATTTTTTGACACAAAATCATACATAATCTTAAAAAATAAATTTTAAATTTACAATTATACTTTACTATTAAAATTGTCCATATAAAAATTGTACTATACATATATTGATTTTCATGATAAATAAAAAATGTGTATGATAGGATATTAATAAAATAGTCCATGACATATTTATTAATATTTTTATTTGGTTATGTTTTCTTATCATGAATGTGATAACTGATATTGCTGGTGTCAACTAATGATTTTAACAATTAGTTTGGTGATGGCATTATTTATTCTTTTATATCATCAATGATTTATGGGATAATTCTTCATTTGAAATAAGAATTTAAGTCACAAATGAAATAAAGGGATCAGAGGTGCGTTCTTATTTGTTTTTTTATTATAAAAGAATATGAGAAGCCTTTAATTAATGTTAGAATTAATGCGAATTTGATTTTTTTTTGTACGATGAATTTAGGTCACATAATCTGTTATTTTATAAGTTTCTTTTCACTAACAAGATGTAAGACAAAAGGCAAATATAAACGGAAATAGAAAAAATAGAATATGTAGTGTATATATATCAAATGAAAAAAAAAACTCCCTCGCTATATATAAGTACAAGTTGTGCATCAATTGAAGGAAAGTTCTGCTAGTCATCTTTATCATTTTTATGGATTCTTTATCTCGGTAGAATTTTCTTTTTTGACTATTAGAGTTCATTCTGACTTTTAAAAGTGTTACTTTAATTTAAAAAGATTCTTATAAATATATCGTTTTTGGTTAGTTCTGCTAGTGAATTTCTCTCTCTCAAACTAATAGTTTTAGCTTTCGATTACTTTTTTTTTCTTTAATGCACACATGCTTAAGTTATACCAATTTTCTTTTCTTTTTTAGTTATACTAAATTAATGGTTATTGTTTTAATAAAAAATATTGTCGCTTACATAATAGTAAATAGTAATGTATCACGTGACAAATATTACTTCTAGAGGAGTTACTTTATGCATTGTATTGACAAAGGACTTGACAAAATTGGTCAATAAAATGACACATCAATATAACAAATATAATACAATACAATTTAGGGAGAGAGTTTGAATTATTTTGAAATAAAATTTTAAAGATTAGCTCACAACATAAGTATCTCATAAGCGGACGTTGGGTTCAAAAGAAAATATATAAGTTTGAAGTTTCATATTACTTTCTCACAACTTAAGTCCCAAATCAAAGTAAACATGTAATTTAAAAAGGGTCCCTAATTCCATGTGCAAGCTAATAGCACGAGCATCATCGCCGCACACCATCCATCCATCCATCGTTGACATGCACCTACGAAAGCTAAATGTGAGAGAGACAATTCTCTCGTGAGTTATAAAGTCTAGATATGTGATAAATAATAATAATGAAAATGAACTTCATGTGAGAATGATAGAAAACTAGAGAAAACAATCATAATAAGATTCATGCAGACATCATATATCAACATTCAATATCAACACTTTGATTTGTTGTCAAGCTAGATGTAATTTAATGAGATTTGATAGTTCAACACTATTTGGCAGTCTAGTGTCATTCTTTGGTTTCATATGGTTCAATTATTTGATGTGCTTCATTAGTTTAATGTAACTATGATTCCATATAATACGATGCGTCGATACGATTCAATGGTTCATATGATTCAATATTTCAATATTGTTCAATGACTTTGCCTTATAAACAATACTTTGCCTTATAAACAATGTTCAAATTAGTGAAAGTTGTTTTTCAACTATTTTAGTCACTTAATTATTAAGAAAAACTCTTAATTGTTAGAGGATACGTCATATAAACAATACAACTCAATGTTAGTGATTGGTAGGGGATCAAGCTACGACAAGCGCCCTATTTAGGAAAGTATAATACACACACACCTTCTGTGAAGTCCTTATCAATGAATAATAACAATAAACAATAGCACATTGGGCATACCATGTCGACCCCTTAATTTTCATATTTTATCTTATAACTCATTTAAGCTTTTGGAGTTCGATGGATTCATAGTCATAACTCATAAGGGATTGAAAATCCAATAATCTATCGATAGCAATATAAAACGACTCCTAATTGGGATGAACAAATCACGAGTGGAACATTGCAAGGTTGAACACTTCTTCCGTAAGATCTAGACCTGTCAATATGGTGTAACCATGTGGAGAATATGTCCATCTCGTCTATTAACATGTGCCATGGAACTTGGCCGTTGGGATTTTGGTGTGGCCATATTCGTCAATAAGGTTGTATTGGAAGAAATCGACATAATTTCATTTCGGCCTTATTAATAAATACGACCAAATTGTATGTGAGCACCTATATGGACTTTATCCAAGGAAATTTTCGTCTGGCCATATTGGTGAATACGCTCATATTGGATAAATCAATCGAATTTCGGTTCGATCATATTGAACAATACAACCATATATAATTTAGAGCAATTTCTATAAAACTTTTATACAGAAATGATCTAGATGCAAACTTAGAAATACATGATGATGCATGACAAAATACCATTTGTGCACTAAGACATATATTTTAAAAATATGAATGCAAACATAAAATCAATCATTTCATAAGATTTTAAATTCTTGTGAGACATTTCGCTACATGCACATGTGAGGATGTCAATATACATGATCATCTTTTCGGTAACATGCATGATAATAATTCAGGTTTCATACAAACTTGGGATTTTGTTCTAACAGAAAATCTTATTGAGTGTTTAGTTTCATTTAACACATCTAATGACAACGTTGAGAATAATATTCACGCTCTTAATCCTCTTCGATTTCTAGTCTCTTCCTCTTCGCCTGTCGTAATCCGAATCTTAATAGTTTCATTTAATATTTCATATTTAGAAGAGAAAGAGAAGAGCAAGAGTATAAATAAAGATTTACTCAGGGAAGATGAAGAATAGAATAGAACCTAAAAAGTGAAGGAAAACGATAAATGGGACAAGTGGAAGAGGGAGAGGAAACTGACACAAGAAATTGGTTTAACGGGGAGAGAATGAAGGCGAATAATGGCTGTTATAATAATAGTTATTTTTCTCGGATTGTTACTTTTAAAAAAAATACATTATTATTTTATTTTATATATATTTTTCTCAGACGTTACATAGGAATACATGAATTACAAATTAATGATTATAATTTTTTATCAAAAAACAAACGAATTAGTAGAGTCATATGTTCGGCATCCTAATTTTGAATCATTTAAATATTGGCTTCTTTCATTATATTATTAATAATGACTTCCAAATGCACTTTCAAATGAATAATTAATCATTATTCTCCTTCTCTTGGAGTTGAAGTTTCTAATTGATGAAGTTATAACTTCTCATATTTTCTAAATTTAAGTGAATGTTTTTTATTTTAATTATCATTAAACAATTTAAGAAGGACATATTTTCATACTCATATATTTATACATAAGAAATTATAAATGTTTACATTTTTTATAATTGCGCGAAAGCACATTGGTTAGTCCGATACTTGGATGCGGCCCAATCCGATTATTTATTTCAAATTTACCTTTTTGAGTGTTTTTTAAAATAATTAAAACTGCAAGTTATTAATCAGTTCAACCTCCTTGACAATCCCGAAATTTTTATCAAGCCCCATTTTCTAAATTTGTTATGGAAATAATTTGCAAAGAAAATTATCTGAAATACTTGATTTAAAAAAAAATATTCAGAAGAGAGACCGATGCTGTAATGCATAGAAAAACTTATCATAGTAATTAAACATTAAAAAACATAATTCTTAATATAAAATGTGTAAGGAATTTTGAAGTTAGCTATTAGGGGTGAACATGAGTTTGACCCGACCCGACTCGACCCAATCAACTCAGTCAACGCGAGGTGACTAATCGCAGTCATTATCTTAAATCGTGTCAAACCCGATCCGATCCGATTAATTTCGGATTGGGTAATGAGTTGAGTATTTAATTAAGCGATAACTCAAAATTCGATCTAAATGACCGAAAATTATAATATTACTAATAAAAGTTATTAACTAATACTAATATTACTTATATTTTAGTAGGTTCAAGATTTTTTATCATTAATTTTATTTATTTTTATTTTTTTATAATATTTTTACTCATAAGATATATTATCTTATGAAACAAATTGATGTCCAAACATTTAATTGTTCAACTCGATGATCCGATTGAATTCAATTCGAAATTTTTCAAATTGTATTGTGTTGAGTTTCAATTTTTTTGTCTTAACCCGACCCAATCCAATTCAATATTATTATTTTTGGATCGGATCAAATTTTAACTCAATCCGACTCAACCCGACCCATTATCACCTCTAGGTAGCACAACTTTGAAAAAAAGACATAAGAATTATGTAAAAAAAAAGATGAAAGTAACTAAAGGATTTCTTCACAAGACATCTAAATATATAAAAAAATAAAAAAAATGGAGGTGCTCCCTACACCATGCTACATATATTTTTAACCGTATGATGCTTAATCTATAGTGAATAAATTTAGGAGAAAGAAAAAATATGAGAGAGAAAAAATTAATATCCATCGTAGATTTAACATCCTACGATTGAAGATGTTCCATATTTAATTAGGGAGCACCCACATTGAATCCATAAAAAAAATTATACCTTTTTAAAACATCTACGAGTAGGGATGGCACCAAATCTTATTGAGGACGAAGAATATGTCCTCATTCTCGACTTCGTCTACCTACATTCATCTCCGTCCCCACCTCGAATCTCAAATCTTATTGAGGATGAAGAATATTCATCACCTTGATATATTGTATAAAATCATGAGCTTTTTTTTCATTTAAACTTTTTTCCACCAATATTTCTCTCAATTTTAGTTAAATGACATCAATTAATTATATTGTATAAAATCATAATTAGTTTTAATATATTTTAACTCAAATTAAAGCTCATTTTTTTATATTTGAGATTTAATACAGTAAATAAAATTTAATAATAAAATATTTTTTTCTCCAATATTTTCCTTCATTCTTCCACTAATAAAATATTTTTTTGTTAAATGACATCAATTAATTATATTGTGTAAAATCATAATTAGTTTTAATATATTTTAACTCAGATTAAAGCATATTTTTCATTTTATATTTGAAATTTAATACAGTAAATAAAATTTAATATAATAAAATATTTTTTCCTCTAATATTTCCCTTCATTCTTCCACTAATAAAATGATTTTAGTTAAATGACATCAATTCATTACATTTTATAGAATCATAATTAGTTTTAATATATTTTAACTCAAATTAAAATACATTTTTCTCTTTATATTTGAAATTTAACACATTAAATAAAATTTAATATAATATTTTCAACTCATATTTTTATATGATAAAATACATTTTAGATGATCCTAATTAGTTTTAATATATTTTAACTCAAATTAAAATACATTTTTCTCTTTATATTTGAAATTTAACACATTAAATAAAATTTAATATAATATTTTCAACTCATATTTTTATATGATAAAATACATTTTAGATGATCCTTAATTAACATAATCATAATCTTAATATTATATAATAAGATTAAAGTTTATATTTTTCGTTTGTAAGATATCTTTTTAATTAATTTAACATAAATCACTTATATATGATATGGTAGCACTATAATAAATAATCGATGAACTTTAACTTTAATAGTTACATCATATTGATCATGAATTAAATATTATTTTAATATAATTAAATATTTTATATTTACTATTCTGCTCTTTTTTAAAATAATAAGTGAACCCACTAAAAAATATCTTGGCTCCGCCACTGCTCCTACTCACTCACTGCAGACCTCGTGGAAAAAAAATGTTGAAGTTGGGTCCCAATCGAGATTCGTGGATCGTTGTAGAGATTTCTGAATTTAGAAAAGTTTTTTCATCCTTATCTAATATAAAAAATTATCAAACTCAAACGACAGATTTGGAAGGAGGTCAATTATTTTATGAAGATCTATTTCTTTTTCATCCGAAGGTATTTCTGACATGTAGAGTTGGATTAAAATAAAGTAACATAAACTTTCATGATTTGTGAGCGAAAGTTATTTTTGGTATTTGATATCTTTTTTTGGAGTTTCAAAGAGTAAAATAGTTATTTGGGTAGTTTATTTTTTGGGAGTTCAAGCTAATAATCAATTATCTTTATAGAAGAATATGTCATCATTTTTATTATAATTCCTTTTATCACTACTTTTCTCTTATACTATTCATCTCGTTTGACAAAATAAAGTACATTAAAAAGTATAAATTTTATTTTGTCCCAATCAGCAGCACGTGTCCGTCTCGGCGGCCATATGAACAGATTCCGCATCATATGAACGAATAGTACTATTTTTACTTTTTTTTCAAGTTATAAGGCGCGTGAGGAAATGTGGGCGGATGGACTAGTCAACAACGACAAAATGTTGGCGGCATCCACCACCACCGCCACCATTAAACAAATATCTTATAAGTGAAATTGTCATAAGTGGTAAGTTTTATAAAATAATGTGTTTTTTAATGTAGGTTGTTATATATGTTCATACAATTTGACGGAAATGCAATTGGATTTTAGAAAATAAATATATTTTATGTTTTAATTATTTTAGGATTGAAATTTCAGATATATATAACGCCTTCAAAAATTTGCTCCAAAATAGAACAACTCTTAATAATATTATATTTGCTTAATCTTACATACTTTGCCCCGACTCTTAACTTATTTATAACATTTATGTGAAAATTCAAATAAATTAAATTTCATATGATCAAATATTTAATTATAAATAAGGATTAATGTAAAAAACTTCACATCTTAATTAGATAAAATCATCTTTATCATCGTTCCATGCTATCATCATCATCATCTAAGTCTAATTATATGCAGAATCCAAATAAAAAAAAGAATGACCTCCCGTGAGCTAATACATAATATATAAGACTCAACATGATAAAATAATATATAAAAAATCATGCAAAAATATAAATGTATTTTAAAACATTTGCATATAAATCACAGAACAAGCACCGTGCACAATCATTAATCGCATTAGATTATTTTTCTTTCAACAAATTATTCTTTTAAACTGTCTTTTATCTTACTTAAAATAATATTTATTTTATATTTTCTTTTTTTTCTTTCATTTTTGCATTTTTGTCTTTCTTTTTTTCATCCTTCTTTTTTTCTTCCTTTCTTTCATCTTTGCTTCTTTGACTTTTCTTTATATTTTATAAGTCATCTTTTAATATATTTCATCTTTGATTTTATCATTTTGCGAAAAGCTCTTCATCTTTTAAGAAATTATCAAGACACTTTTATTTATTTTAAGAAAATATCAAGACACTTTTATGTATCTTCGTCGATGATTGTATATCACCATGATGACTATTTTTATAGAGGATAATTTTCATCTCGTGAAATTCTTGAATTCATTGCAAAGAATGAAGAGTTATGTACAATAAGAATAATGACTAAGTGTTTTGCATTCATCGTCAATGAGGTTTCACAATGTTATTTTTAGTTGCATCCATATCCTTACCTCTTTCGTTCTTTTTTCTCTTGATAATTAGTGTACATGAAGATTCACAACTTTCATTTTATCTTAACTTTTTTAATCTTTTTATCTTTCTTTAGACTATTCAATTATCTTTAAACTTTCATTCATTAGTCATAGCATATCATTTATATAAAATCATATATCATCTTTCTTGTGAAAAACAGGTCGTGTGAAGGAACAACACGAGTTATTTCCGTCATGCATGAGATGTTGTTACGTCGGTCCTTCGGAATACGGTCCGTGTCAAGATGCGACACAACCCATGTGCATCATACCAAGTTCATCGTCTCTTCTTTCTTCGTGATGGTCCATTTTTGAATCTGCAATCCATTTCATAGGTGTGTGTTCTCTTTGGTAGGTCGATGTGGTTCGGCTCAATAGCACACAATATTTGTTAAACTTCTTATTTATTTCTATGTCAAAACGCGATCCATTTCGATATCTGACACGATTTGTATGATTAGTGCATGGTCCGGGTTCGACGAAATATGACCTCTACTAATTAATTATTTTTAGGATAGGGACATACCTTGTGTAGGATTTGGAGAGGGCCTATTTCCAATTACCTCTTCAACTTTTCTAGGGTTTTCTATTTTGAACATAGTTCAGTTCGAATGATGGGTAATCATCATCCTAAGTTTGACATGGCCCCGGTCTACAAGGAACACAACCCGCTTTAAGGTTTTACGTAAATCACTGCCAACCACATGGTGTGTCTAGAGAGAACACAACCTGTGTTGGCGTGCGACATTTTTCTCCGTCGGGGTACGGTACGAGCACTAGATTACTCATTTAATAGGATGACACTACCTGCGTTCGAGGAACATGGCCCATGTGCGATCGTCTATCCTTTCATCGTCATTATTTTAATCATTAATTCGATTGCAGAAAATCATCAAAACTTGTCCAAAAAGTTTTAATTATCATGGGTGTGTTTCTACCTTGTTAGATTTATATTTTCTAACATTTAGAAACAATAGCATCCTTGTATAAAATAAGTAAAACATATCTTTTCCTAATCTCATGAAGAAGATATTACAAATAGGTAAGGAGATAAACCTAGATCTCCCGCCAAGCCTAATGGTCCTTTAAATATTTTTTTGGATTTCCTAAATTCTTTCCTCATTCTTCGCTAGGCTCTTCCACATTTTTTTCATGTTGTCTTCTTTTGTTGCTCCTTCTACATTCATTCCTTTGGTATGAGGCCAAAAGAAGAGAGAAAACAAATGACAAAAAAAATTGTCTACCTTAGGCCTTGAGGGGAGAACAGAAGAGAAGGAAAAGAGGAGAGAACTCTAAGGGCTTAGGAGAAATCATGAGGGTTTGGAGATTTCCTGTTATGGCTAGGGGTATATATAATATATATAGAGTATGCTAGGGTTTGAAAGTTAGATTTGATTTCAAGTCTCATTTAATTTCGATTGTCAATCACCTAATTAGGCTAGGATTTTTTATCCCGATTCAATTTATTGTGAACTGATTTGATATTTTTTAACCCAGTAATTCAATCAAAAGTGTGTGATTGAATTGAACTGCTTTGATTTATTTTTTTGTCTAAATTTCAATTTTTAGTTTTGGAGAGAAAATAAGGAGATTAGATGATTTTTTGATATTTGATAAGCAGGTAAGTACATGATTTTAATTATCATTATAATCACATTTCATATTAGGTTGCAATAATTGTGCTATTACTATTGGTAATTCTTTTATTTTGAAAGAGATATAATATTTGCAGAAATTTATTTGATTAATTTAAGATATTTTTATTTATAATCACATTTCCTATTAGGTTGCAATTAATTATTTTATTTTGCAAAAACTGAAGAATTGTATTTGATTAATTTTTAAGACATTCTCCTTTAAATAATATTTTAAAAAATTCAGTTTTATTTTATTTAAGCGTACATAAACAAAAATTTAAAATTTTCAGTTGCGCCGGTACTCTATCTGACCAGCAACAAATTTAAGTGAATTCAAGTCTATGTTTCTAGTGTTACGAAATATGATCCAACCTAATATAGTCAATTAAGATTAGACTTTTAATCGTATCTAGTTAAACCCAATGTATGAACATTGACATGTGTTACAAATACATCTTCATCAAATTATAGTTTATATGAGTTCATCTTGATTTCAATTTTTTTATGTAATTTGTTTTTATTGAGAATATGATCCATACTCGACAGATAGAAGGATCTGATTCTTGATGTGCGATTGAAACTTAGCAAAAAAAAATCAAATCATATTTTCTTTTACTCGGTGTCAACTAATTAATAAGTTGAACACAAAGGAAAACTCATGCTTATTAAACATCATAGCTATTTCATCCTATGAAAAATAAAATAAAAGATCTCATTGATGTCATTCTTCAACAAAATTATCAAAATATTAATTTTTTACAATATATCTTACGACCTTCCTATATTTAATTCTCTACACATCATGCGATCAAACTCGTAGAATCTTTACGATATTTGTAAAATCAAATCTTACAATCTTTATTCGATCATCGATCTTATAACTTTCTTGATGATCTTGAACTTTCTTATGATTCCGAATAAGATCTTTATTTTAATGTCATTTCTTTTAATTTTACGAAATATGATCCAACCTAATATAGTCAGTTAAGATTAGATTTTTAGTCGTATCTAGTTAAACCCAGTGTATGAACATTGACATGTGTTACAAATACATCTTCATCAAATTATATTTGATATGAGTTCATCTTAATTTCAAATTTTTGTGACTTTTTTTTATTGAGTATCCCACCATATAAGAACTACTATCTTGCCACCAATCCAAAATTTCATTATACTCTCCAAACAATATGTATTCAATAAGTCTGATTTCATTTTCTAGACAAACCTAGTGAGTTCCCGTCTAAACCCATAGGGTCCGATCCTTGATGTGCGATTGAAACTTAGCAAAAAAAGATAAAAGATCAAATCATATTTTTTTTTGTACTCGGTAGCAATCAATTAACAAGTTTAACGCAAAGGAAAATTCATGCTTATCAAGCATTTCATCCTATGAGAAAAAGATAAGAGATCTTACTAGTGTCATTCTTCAACAAAATTATCAAAATATTATTTTTTTACAATATATCTTATGACTTTCTATATTTAATTCTCTATACATCATACAATCTAACTCGTAGAATCTTTACGATATTTATAAAATCAAATCTCGCAATCCTTATCCGATCATCGATCTTACAACTTTCTTGATGATCTTATAATTTTCTTAAGATTCTAAATAAGATCTTCATTTTAATAATTGTGATTCTCAAATCTTAATGTCACTTCTTTGATAGTTATTTTACATTTACTTTATATAATATTTTATATTATAAAAAAGATACTAAAATAAGAGGTAAAATAATTTAATGAAAAAATTATATCAAAATTTTAGGAATATAATAATGACACTCATCCTAATTAACGTCAAGCTCCCAATGTTACGTCCTAATTTTTTTTTAAAGAAATTTTGGGAGCGCGTGTTTGGCACTAAAAATGTGCGAATTTTGTCGGCCCGTCATCAATCCTTTTTACGACAAACAGACAAAAGAGTGGAAGATGCAATTCCACACCTCTCTCTCTCCCTACATTTCACACTCTCCGTCCTCCTTCCTCATTGTGGTGCTTAAATTACTTCAAGATCGAAGTCGAATCTGCTCTCTACTTCTGCTCCCTCTGCTCGTCAACAGCTTAGATCCGAGTCGACCATGGATGGATCGAAGAAGGAGCAGCAGAAGCCGTCCCTCTTCTCACCTTACCAGATGGGTCGCTTCCGTCTCCAGCACAGGTGCTCTTCTCTTTCTCTCTCTCTCTCTCTCTCTATATATATATATATATATGTTTGGATCTTAGACCCAGTCAGTTGCAATTTCATTTATGATTTTGTTGATTTCTTCTTTTTTTTTCTTTATGTTCTTTTTGCATCCTTCAACATCGCATTAAATGAAGTGGGAGGGGGGAGGGAGCAAGAAGGAAGAAGTTTTCTTCTTTCCGTCATTTATTCGAGCACCTCACGAGCAGTACAAAGTGTATTTGAAATAAATCGATCAGGATCCAAATTTAGTCAGGAATCAAGTTGAAACCTTCTCTTAAAACTTTCGTCGTAATCAAATTAATTCATTAACTGCCTGCCTTGTGCAAATCCCCTGTTACTGTTGTTATTATTTACTTGCAGTCAGAAAAAGGAAATCTTGGTGATTTTACTATTTTGTTCTTGATCGTGAAAAATTAAAAGAAGTTACATTTGTTGTGTCCGCAGGGTGGTGCTGGCGCCCATGACGCGGTGCCGGGCGTTGGACGGGATCCCGGGGGCCGCCCTGGTCGAATACTACGTCCAGAGAGCCACCTACGGTGGCTTCCTCATCACCGAAGGCACCTCCATCTCCCCTACCGCTGCTGGGTAATATCATCATTTCCCTCAACTAAAAAAGTCATGTTTTTTTTATTTTCTGTCTGCTATTTATGTAGAAAAATCCTTAAATATGAAGGTAAAATCACGAAGCAATCTCAAGGAAAAAAAATACACTATACCAAGCAAGAATTATAATTTGTTTTGCTCAAATTTGAAATAATAGTTCGATGAAAATGATTAAATATGTAGCCACTTAAAAAAATACTGAATAAAAAATATAATATCAGATGATTTACAATTATTTGTAATTGCAATATAAAGAAACCTTCCTTTCAATAATAGTTGTTCTTGGTTCATTTTTCTTTAAGAAAAGTCATTTGTCTTCCTAATTTAAACTCATCCTTTATTTTCTTGGTCTCATCACCAAGAGACTATTTTCTATGACATTTAACCACTGGGATCACAAGGAGAAAAATAATTATATCCTCTTTTCATATGTTAAGGTCACCTATCCTCCAATTGAGAGAAACCTTCTTATTGTGGCTTCACCTGGGCTCTTAGCCCAACACGTTATTTCCTAAAAACACCTTTATCTTTTATAATTAACTTAAAATCTTATTTGGGCTTCACATGGTTGTTAGGTTAAGAGGTGTCCCTTTTTTTAGAGCCGTTAAATCAAAGATGTATGAGCCAAACATTTTTTATCTGATGACTTCAAAAAAGGAGACACGATGTTCTTCCTATAACCCCATTAAATTCTATTTTATATGTTGAAAGAGAAAAAAGTACTTACGGATGTGTCATGTTATGGTAGCTACATGGTAAAATAAGACACCTATTTCAAAAGTGGAGAGAAATCTTCTTCTCTCATTAATGTTGCTCCTCCATATATTCTTTCAAAAAAGAAAATTGTGATTTCCCTCTTTGAATTTTGCACTTCTCTGTTTGCATTTTTAATAGTTACTACCAAGGTTCTTCAAGATTATTTTCCTACTTACCAGTTATTGATGATTGTAAGGTCACATCTAATATCATAAGGATCATATCAATCAATAAAACAAAGGTTAATAAATTCATTAATGTGTGAAGTGAAATGGGCTTCGCATAACATTTTTATGTTATCCAATGCCTTCCACTAGTTATAAATCCGAAAATTCTTGATGATGTCCATAAGCATAAGCGTTGAAGGACGATGGCTATGTTTCCGATTTCAAGTTTTGAAAACATTCAAACATAAATTCACATAGGCGTTCTTGGTATTTTTTTTCCTATGCTTCAACATTAGATCTTGGGAATCGTCAAGAACCATCAGAGTTACAAATGACAAAAGACATCACGAAAGAGGAAGAAAATGATTCATGAAACCCTTTTTCTTAGAATATGTATTTCATTCACTCATTAAATATAATAAAAAATAAAAAAAATTATACAATTAATGCATACATTTTCTTATTAAAAACATTAAAGATATTGTAATTAAGGAAATCTTAAAAAAATATTTACATGATATTGGCCTTTAACAAAACACAATTCCATGTATAAATAATAAAGATATAATATTAATATATACTCAACAATGACCATTCAATCTCGATTAGAAACATCATACTTATTGTGCCATAGAAGAATGTTGAATCATCATAATGTTGGAGTCTACACGAGTAAGAAGTAGAATAGAAATTGAAATCACGTAAGATGACTTAACTAATGTCTATTAACATTTGCTTGCAGTTTAATTCTTTATATCGTACTATTGACATAATGAAAAATTGAACAATTATCATATGATCCTACCAATTCCATAGTCAATATCATATTTTATATCTTTTATCTTGTAAGTCATATCGAGATAATTTTCCTGAAGGTTTTTAAGATGGTGAAATCTTACTATTAAGATCGAGATCCAAGACAACAATGGTCATAACTATTTTTACACCCAATGTTGGTATCAT
Organism: Pontederia paniculata; assembly: GCA_001647135.1. NCBI lineage: Eukaryota > Viridiplantae > Streptophyta > Magnoliopsida > Commelinales > Pontederiaceae > Pontederia > Pontederia paniculata. Next base: position 18,374 of record LTAE01003887.1, on the reverse strand, counting down.
TAATATCATGACAAGTTGATGGCACCTCATTAAACGTGCATATAATATTTTTCGGGGGTTCTAATGTCTGTTAAGGGAGGGGAGCACCTATGTTGACTCCTTAGGGATGAGTTAGAGATATTGTATTCCTTTTTGTAATTTTTCTACCACCGGAGTGTATAACACATTTAAAAATGAATCTCGTAATCTCGTGCCTTCTTCTACGTCTTATTTTTTATTGGATATCCGCAAGGCATAATTTATTTATGAAAAATATATTGATTATGTATAGAGTATCGTACTCCACAAGGATTATGAATCTCCAACTACTCAACATATAACTTTATTATTTGACCAATCGATCATCAATAGGAAGTATGCCCTATATAAATACCAGACATAAATAATCAAGTATTTGAAGAATTAATCTTTCAGGGATAAAAGATAACACAATGAGAAAAATCAATACATGAGACTAAACTTCACTTTACCCTTCTAATACTTTGATCATATAAAATAAATATGAATGTTGAATCCTAATAAAAGTGAAATTTCTTTTTAAAGGTAAAGTTATCTAACTTGAATTCTAATTGAATGAAAATCACCTTTTTTCGGATCAAAGTCTTTTCCTTGAAAATTTTAAACTTTATATAAAATACATATGAATATGAGAAAACACCAAATTTATAAGGAGAGTTAAGTTAATGACAAATTAGGCAAATAAAAATACAAGAATATTTTGTTATTTTTAGTATTGTACATTTACATCTATAAATAGATGAAAGTGTTGAGTGTGTACTTTGCATTTTCTGACTTTGTATCTATAAATACATTGAGTTTTTAACTAAATGTATGTCTACATTTGTATTATTATGTGTATAAAAGCTAAGTAATTTTGATGGAGAAGAAGTCAAATTTCGTATATGTGTGGTTAATGATCATAAAATTAAAAATATTTAGATAATATTAAGGATATAATCTGGTTAAAACTATAATTAAATATGATTTATATCTTAACAGATATTTTAAATAACTAACTCAGAAATTTTAATATTTTTAGTGTAGATATTTTAAAAAGGATAAAGATTTGACATGGTTAAAAGTAGTAAGAATAAATATGTTTAAATAAGTTATTAAAATTATTAGTTTAGTCATGGGAATACTTATGAGGAGTTGGTCGACACTTGATCAAAAAGGTCCATGGTCTGGTTTAGACGCACGTGACCCTCCTTAAATAATAATACAAAAATATTTTTTAAACATTCTTTATCTAGATTACTAAAAAAAGTATCATCAATATTAATTATACATTTTTTTAACAAAATTAGCGAGTAAAAAAAAATTCGCGCAACATTTGAGTGCCATACTAGGATTGTTTAATCTTATAATTGGCTTCATATCTAATTTCTAAAAGACAATGTTTAAATAACAAAAAAGATGTTATCAGTTATGAAATTAGTTAGATATGACTTATATCATGGCATAACTATTAAATAATAAACTTATACAAAAAATTTAAATACTTTAATGTATGTCTGTTAGTGAATTATATTATTAAATTAACAATTAAATTGAATTAAATGTTTTTTTATAAATTGCCATCTTTACATATATTTTTATAAGGAGATGGAAAAGTCTGAGGGAAAATTAGTGTAAAGTTAAAAATAGTTTTGTATATTTTTAAATATTTCTTTTATTTTTATTTTAAACTTGATTTATAAATATTACTCTTTTACAATTGAATAAAATATGTTTTGTTTAACTTTTATATATTTTAGCAACAATATTAATTACTTTTGATAAAAATTAAAAACATTTACATAGAGGAAGAGAAAGTGATGAAGATAAGATGATAGGGAAGAGTGCGCACGAACAGTAAGGGAGAAGTAAATACTCAAATTGGTGAAGTGAAAGATACAACTCAATACCATTTGATGTATTTTTTTACATATTTTTTTAACTCATTTTAAAACAATTATAACATAATTTTATATAAATATAATTAAAGTGTATTTTCATTTTATTGTTGTTTAAAATTAAAATATTAGTCAAATTACAAAATATTTATGTTTTAATTAAATGAATAATTTATTTAGTTTTTGGACATTCCACGCACCCACACTAGTTTTTCTTTAAAGGTAAGTTTATCTAACTTGAATTATAATTGAATGAAATTCACCTTTCCGGATCGAATTCTTCTCAATTTATCAAAATAAGTTGCATTAAGGATGTAAAATACCATTCTTTTGATAACTCTTTCAGGTCAATTCAATAGGTCTCACCATCATAGGACTTTCCCGTGTTTCCTAGATTTTCACCATGTTACGCTAACTAAGGATTCAATGATCAATTATTTCAAAAGACCAAGTTAAACTCCTCATTTTTGATAAAAAAATAACTTTAACTAGAGGGAAATGATTAAACACAATAATACAAAAACAACGTGGTCAGAATCTCCAAATTTAACGTGTAGCTCCTCTACTTCCCTTCTCTTATGTGCCTCTTATTCTAATGATGAATTCATTCGATGTAGATGATTATGTCATCTACATAGTCATGAGGGTCTTTTTTCTATAATGTTGAAAGACCCTTATTTGGTTCCGACATTCCGAGCAAACTTGAGTAGGAAATGGAATTTCTGTAGTAGTGCACTACTTATGTGATTCATCACATCCCATGAGATTATGATTTCAAGTTCGAGTGGTTTCTATGCATGCACCCTTTGTAATTTCATTGCGGGACCTTGCAATTTTCTATTTCCACTAAACTTTGGCGCATGATTCATGCAATTAAGTGCATGACCCGTGCAATTTCTAACATAAAGTAATCGTCTTGGACGCATGGGCAGTACATGACCCATGTGATTCAAAATTGTATCAAATTATCATAAAAAGTTTGTGTGACCATGTGTACAACCCATGTGATTTTCTAAACGTTAGAATTAGCCAAATTCATTGTTAATTTAATGTGATACTTTTGCACAAACTTTGGTACTTCATTTCTTGAGTTTTATACCTTCTTATTAATAATAAAATAAACTGAAAACAAGTAAAACTAGAATAAAATAAATGGTCAAAAAGTATGCTTCAAGTGTGTCTGTGTATGCATATATATAATATGATAGTATCAGCTCCATATATTGTAACTATATAATGTAGAAATGTACCATAACAAAATAAGTTTTGCATACCACAGATGTTGACTCTTTTTATGATAATAAAGTATGAGAACTGGAAAGTTAAGTGACAGGTGAAATATTGACCTACAACAAAGAAAACCTTATACAGTTTACAATTATGCGTGCATCTGACTATTGTATGTAATATAATATGTTTTGCAAACTTAATTATGGAAAGAAGAAACTCCTGTGCTAGTTACAGAATGCAATCCAATTTGCAGGTTTCCACATGTCCCAGGGATCTATAAACAGGAACAAATAGATGCATGGAAGAAGGTCGTTGATGCGGTTCACGCCAAAGGAAGCATCATCTTTTGTCAATTGTGGCATGTTGGGCGTGCTTCTCATCAAGGTACTTGGTCATGCTTAATTGAGTTAAAAATATGCATTTTGGAAAGAGAGTTGTTACAATGTCTTAAAATATATAAATTGAGATGCGTCAGATGTGTTTGTCATTACCAAAACATCCAATTTGCGTTCTATTTTATGATGTTCATGTACTAAGTCATAAGTTTTCTTTTGTAATTGAGATTAAGAACATGCATGCATCTTATAGTTTACAGAAATTTGTAAGGGAACATAAATGCAAAATATTTGTTGCCAACCAGACATGGTGAGTAAATTCCAGTCATGAAATTTGTTTTCAGTAATTAATATATGTTACTAGGATAGGAGTTTAACATATGCGATGTCTCTTGCACGTGTAGGGATGTAATAGCTGCTAGAAAATTTGGATTTCGTATTTAAGCTCTTATATTATGCTATTTCATCACTGATAATGCAAAGCTTTCATGCTTCTCATTTGTTCGATTTTTTTTTATCTCTATAAATTCTCTATCCGATACTGTAGTTGTATTTTCTCACCAATGAGGTAAGGATTAATAAATTAAAGGCATTCTGAAAAATAACCCAAGTTAAAAATCAGAGCCTGTTGCATTACCAGTGGTGAATCAAACTGGAGAAAGATCAATGCATTCTTAATTGTATTATAGGGAATAGGAGATGTAAAATCCCATGCATCATTGTGTTCGTTAACATCCTTATGTCAGAAAGCAATATCTAAATGTTGCTTGCCAATGGTTAAAGATTTACTCCAAATCTAATGAGTTAGTTTATGCATCAGAAATATGTGAATAGTTGATTGGTTCTTTTGTTCCTTCCCCATATGTTTAATAAATTATACTTCTTAAATCAGTATACCAACCTGGAGGCACCGGAACTCCCATATCCTCTACAGACAAGCCGGTGTCAGGCCGGTGGAAGATATTGATGCCTGATGCCCGCCACGGCACCTACCCACGCCCTCGGCGTCTCGATACCTCAGAGATACCTGAAATAGTCGAGCTCTACCGTCAAGCAGCCATAAATGCAATTGAAGCAGGTAACGTATGGCTAATCCTTATGCTCGCCATTTTAGCTCTGCTCTGCTCTGCATATATAATGATATTACTGACTACCTAAATTTCAGTATTTTGATTGGCAAATTAAATTTATCATATGTGTCCCATATTCTATCTAACTAATGAAAGAGTGCTGCTGCCGTTGTGGCATGGAGATGTATGTTGTTCAGTGCTCATGCCAGTTGCATAATTTCATGCCCCAATATCAGTGTGCGTGTTTATGTTAAAGTTTTAGTTTGCCTAAAGGTAGACCTGACTTGACTTCATTTTGATCAGGTTTTGATGGCATTGAGATTCACGGAGCTCACGGCTACTTGATTGACCAGTTCCTCAAGGACGGGATCAACGACCGGACCGATAGATATGGTGGCTCACTCACGAATCGGACACGGTTCCTATTTGAAGTGACCCAGGCTGTGATCTCAGCGATTGGCGCAGACAGGGTCGGGGTTCGGATCTCGCCCGCCATCGACCACCTAGACGCTTATGACTCAGACCCGCTCCGACTTGGGTTATCCGTGATCGACCGGCTCAACTGGCTGCAGCAAGAACTTGGCTCGCAGATGGCTTACCTCCACATAACCCAGCCGAGGTACGCAGCATATGGCCAAACAGAGTCCGGGCACCATGGTAATGCCGAGGAGGAGAGCCAAATGATCGGGAAATGGCGCAAGGCTTATAGTGGCACTTTCATATGCAGTGGTGGGTACACCCGTGAGCTGGGTGTGGCAGCCGTGGAAGAGGGCGAGGCTGACTTGGTCTCATACGGCAGGCTGTTCATATCGAACCCGGACTTGGTCGACCGACTACAATTGGAAGTTCCTCTAAACCGGTACGTGAGGGCTACATTCTACACACAGGACCCAGTGGTTGGGTACACTGATTACCCTTTCCTGTGGCAACAGCAGCAGCAGAGAGCAAAGTTGTAAGTGTTATGAATTGTGCGTAGGATAAATTATATTTAGGTGGATTTGTAGGCATTGGGGGGATACTGTGTGTGAAAGGCGGCAAGTACTTTTTCCCCAAAGTATCTATTGAGGGCTTCATACGATCGAAATGGTGCACTATTGGGTTTGCTGTTATATAATAATAAAAGGAGTCTTAATTAATTATAAGAATTACCATTAATTAGTGCTATTTCAAAATGTTGATATATGTTGAGTGTTTAAGGTTATCTCCACTTCGGAATAGGAGCCCAACACAATTTTATCTTTTAAATAAGAGGCTGTTTTTTCGTCTTGTTGGATGTTGCACATTTGAATAATAATTAAGTTTTTGTATAATAGTGAATTCGTGAGAGATTGTGGATTGACGAGTATTTCCATTATTGAATAATTCTCTACATCGATCGTATTTTTTTTATTCACATTCACGAACTTTGATGGAGCAAGACTTGAATGTTAACTGCGACATGTAATTTTGATTGTGTCATTAATATTGCAAAACTACGTGTTTTAACTTTTAAGGTATGAAGGTGAATGAATTCACCTGCCACCATATACTGCATAGAGTATCCTGCCTTGGGGTTTCGTTCACCATGACTAACATAAAAATAATATAATATAGGGGAAATGAATATATTGTGTGCTTATGTGTAGCACACTAAATTAATATTTTTTACTGTTTTATTTTCATAATAATTTATTTAATATCTTAGTTGTTAAGTTTCGTTGAGTCATTATTTTTAACTTATCATTTCATTATTCAACGATTGAGACATAAATAAAAACAAAAAATATAACATGGTAAATAAAAACTTAAGAGTAAAAATATTAAAATTATCGGATAAAATTTGATAGAATAATTTATGTTACATATTGATTTGTATGCTACACTCTCTTTCTCCTCATATATATATATATATATTTATATATTAAGTTCAAAGCTGACGACATCAATGACTTCATGGTAGCTAGTGAGAATATGATGAACAACGTTGGCTTATGTCAAAATATCTGAATCCCATATATGAGGAGGGGATATGTTTTTGCGCTATACGATCCTTCTAGTCCCTTAATTAATACTATATTTACATTATTGTGCACATTATATACAAGAGTCAAATAATACTTCAATGCACCTACATTATTGTATACAAAGCACAATCACTTAAATCTTTGGATGCATTATTATAATCATATATTTAATAAACTATTCTTTTTTTTTACCAATTTTAAGATTCATCGAGGATTAAAATATATTTTGCATATCTACAAAGCATCGAATACTCGTTATATGCATTAAATCTGATAAGACTTTAATTAATCCAATTAATGAAAGAGTGGCCTTCTGGTGGGCGTGATCCGAAAATTGCCCGCCCTTTCCGTCCATGCATGTCTCAATGCAGCAGCTCTATCACGTAATATTTCTCTCTTTGGATTCGTCCTTATCATCATTCTTCTTTTGCCTTCTCCCTTCACCACTCGATCCCCCCACAGGTCCCCCAACTGTGTTGGAATGACAGTTGTTGCAGATCTGTAGACGACGCAGACGACTCGCAGACAGACAGACAGACAGACACAGAGAGAGAGAGAGAGAGAGAGAGAGAGAGAGAGAGAGAGAGAGAGAGAG
>LTAE01003887.1:0-11170 GCA_001647135.1 Pontederia paniculata | reverse complement strand
AGAGAGAGAGAGAGAGAGAGAGAGAGAGAGAGAGAGAGAGAGAGAGAGTCCTGACCGACCAAACTTGACTTGGCTAATCATGTACGTACGAAACAGATCCCATGCGCATTCCATATATATGCTCTGGTTCTTAAAGAAGAACTTTTCGCTCAAAATTGTGTGGACTCAAGTTGTTGATGCCACAAGCATCATCCATAGTTCCATATATATGCTCTGATTCCATATAGTTAATTTAAAAAAAAAACAATGTTTTATTAGCAAATTAAAGAAGCAGAGTTGGCCAAGTACATTTCTTTTTTTAATTAGAAGTATGGAGTGGTGTAAGATTATCCTTCTTTATTCTTTTGCTTATCCATGGATGAAATGAATTGGGGCGTACATGAATTGGACCTGTAAAGTGTATTATGATATGGTTTTTTGTTATATGAAGTTAATGGACCACATGCTGGCTGGGTACGTCCTGGCTCCATATATACATATAATTGTAGCTGCCCTTTGTCTTGTTACGCTCGCTACACTTTGCGCGTCATGTGATGCTGCGAATGGACCAGATGCTGACTGCTTGTTACTCCCCCCCAGGTCTAATATGCTTTAAGTTTTCCCAATCTCATCTCAAATACTTGGCTATAGCAATGGATGGAATCCCAGACCATGAGTTTAAAGACGAAAATGGATGTAACTAATGATGGTCACCATAATTGATCAATGGAGTTGTATTTTAAGAAGACCAAAGTTAGTAGCACATATGATTAGTGGGTTTATGTTCTAGACAAGAGAACTAATAATCTCGAGTTCGAGGGTTATTAATTTAGTCAGATTTATTGTTATCGCGTATGCCCGAACGTCGAAATAGTCAGGTGCTAATAATCTTGGATTACCGATGGATCTTACGATCGTGGACCGAAAAAAATAGTAACCTCAAATTTGAATTTCAAAGGGACTATTTCATTACATCGTCAAAATATTGAATTAATAGATGCTGATAATCTTCAAAATTGATGAGCCTAAATGGAAAATAAAAACTAAAGATAAATCTCTTTAACAACGTTAGTATTTAATTAAGAAAAAATGGAGCTTATAATATTTTGCAATGCACCTCATTCGACATATAATTTTATTTTGATCATTAGTTTTAAGCTAATGATCAAATTTTGTCCAATTAAAAAGAAAGAGAAACAAATGCATCTTGATCATTAAAACTATTCTCAATGTTCTATTAATGAATAACGATTTGATTATCATATAACACTGCGATCAATAGATAGTGATGTGATATTAACGAATGACCAATGATGGTTTCGTTGTAGATTTAATAAAAAATTTTTTGAACAAATCGATAGCTACAAAATGAATAAATGGATAATATCTATTTTGCATTTATGTGAGCATGATGTATTTTTCGTTATATATAGCATGATAATTAGGTTTATTTCTATTTCAAATGTAATAATTTATTTTAACAAAAAATGTATTTTATTATGAATTAAGGAAAACTATTAATCAATTAATAAAGTAAAGTCATCTTATGTTGATAAGACAAATTAGAGGTTTGAGATATTAACAATCAAATATGGTATGTGATATTTAGAAATTTAATAAATAATTTCTAGAAATAGAAAGGAAGGCATATGAATGTCAAACCGTTGAACTCTATGCTCTATGGAGGAGTAGCTTATAGTATTTTGGCATCTATATTTTCAAGATGTGTCAGTATTTTATACATATAAAAAAATTCATTCTTTTTACTTCGAAACAATGCCTATATGATACATAATAATTCAATATTTTCATTTCTCCGTAAAATATAAAATTAGATCTCAATAGTTGATTAAGCTTGGGAGCTACGAGTGTAAGCAAACGAACTTAAAAACAAGAACCCCTAAAAGACTAACTCAATCTAACATTAAAAAATTAGGTTTCTTGACATTCGAAAAAAATATTAATTTTATTACATAAAACGATCACTCCAGGAGCTCAATTGACTGCTATATAATTAACATGAGCTCAAATAAGATCGGACATTCTTGTATTAAAATAGAGCTATACATAATGTAATCGTACTAACAATGAATCATATTTAACACCGGTGGACACACCTTACTTTTTCACTATCAACATAAAATAAATATTATTTTTTTATATTTTAAATATTCCTAACACACACACACATACATACATATATATATATATATATATATATATATATATGTATATATTACTCAATTTGTTGGGATTAATCCGGATAAGGATGGTCCAATTAATTTGGTTTAGAAGATTAGGTTTAGTTTTATCTTCTATCTTATCTTAGGATTATCTTCTTGGATTACGATTAGTTTTTTTCTTTTAAGTTGAACTCTTATATTATAAATAGTCTTTGCTAATCAATAAAAAAAGAGTTTTCGATGATGAGTTCTTCAAATTCCTTTCTCCTATATTCTTTTTCTCATACCTCGGTTCTTTCTCTGCTAAGCCGCCGCCTATGCCGCTCCCATCATCTCCTGGGCACAACAATGATATTATAGTGCGGGTCTCTAAAACTTGTAGTGTCGACACGCATGGAGGCGGCAGCGACGCACAGGGACACAGCGAGGACGTGCAAGGACTTAGCGTCGAGCGCAGGAAGGCAGCGAGAATGCATCGGCAACGAGGGAGAGAAAGAAAGTAGCAAAGCCGGGTGAGGATAGTAGCAGAGAAAAGTCGTATCCAACACCAAGACAGAGGAGGCTTCCAGCATCTGTTCCAGTTGGTGAGGGTGCACGTTACGACCTCTTTACTAAGGAGTAAAGACGCTTGCCCTCGGAGAAGTTCCACAACAAGGTGATACCATTGTGTCGCTTGTTTTGATAGGAGCATAACACCCTCAAGATCGAAGGTAATGCCTGTGTCGAAGGACTGACACGGTGCTACTTTCATAATGATGTTGCTACGTGGGACACTCGTCAGAAGGGCCTATCTATTGGTGTCTGAGTTCATCGACGGTGTTGTTAACAATCGACCAATGGACGGTGAGGACTACGCGAGGTGCGTAGGCAGTGCGCACGTCAGGAGGGCAACAAGACGGTGGCTCGCGGTGAGCGAACAACGAGGTCGATCCGATCCTGCTCCGGAAGAAGGAGCATAACAGAACTCCAGGGCGAGGGGGCGCGACCTGAGCAAGAGGATGCCGGAAAAAATGCTCAAAGGATCGTAATATTTTTTCCTTTCAATCGAAGACCAGATTAAGGATTGACCACGATGACAAGTTCCTCTATAGTTTTGAAGTGATGTGAGGATTAAGGGAGGGTATGTTGGGGATTAATCATGATAAGAATGATCCAATTAATTTGATTTAGGAGATTAGTTTGTATCTTTCAAATTGAACTCTTGTATTATAAATAGTCTTTGCTAATCAATAAAAAAGAGAATTTTTCAAATTCTTTTCTTCTCTTCTTTTTCTCCTACCTCTACTCTTTCTCTGCTAAGTCACCACCTCCATCGCTCCCATCATCTCCTGGGCGCAACACAATTGACATATAAATCATATAAGCTGGTATTAAAGCATAAAACATCCTATTCTTATTAAATGATAAAATAAGTTTTTATTTAATATCATCACAAAGTTAAATAATAAAATTAATAATCGATATTAATTTAGCATATCAATATCATCCTATTCATATAAAAATAATAAAACAACTACATTAATAACAAATTAACAATTGCATTAGCATATCAATATTACCAACTAAAAAGGGTTTCTTTTTTTTTCCCTTGATAAATAACAATCGACGATCGAGTACATAATGGTCCCTAATTTCTCTCTCCATCACGATTAATATGGCATTGGCATGCAATGCAACATATCTATCGTGAGTCCTTGTTCGACAGCTCTCCACGTATACCACCCTTCCAGCTCAACTTTGCATGTCCACTTCCATAATCCAAACCATGCACGTGAAACAGCTCCCACGCCATGCCATGCCATGCATGGCAACGTCTCCCATCTGCTTCTGCATCCCTTCTCTCTCTATATATGCACAATGACCACAGTTCGGTAAACCAAGTAGAGCTGAGAGAGAGAGATAGATAGATAGAGAGAGAATAGTGCGTGTAATAGCCAAAACTTAACCTCGTCGCCATGGCCGCGGCAGCCCTCTCCATCCTCCTCCTCCTGATCGCGGCGTCGGCCGCCAAGGCATCCGACTTCTGCGTCGCGGACATCAAGGCGGCCAACACCCCCGCGGGCTACCCTTGCATGAAGGAGTCCGCCGTCAAGGTCGACGACTTCGTGTTCAGCGGCCTCGGCAAGGCCGGCGACACCAGCAACCTGATCAAGGCGGCGGTGACCCCGGCCTTCGTCGAGCAGTTCCCGGGGCTCAACGGGCTCGGCCTCTCGGCCGCCCGCCTCGACCTCGCCCCCGGCGGGGTCGTCCCCCTCCACACCCATCCCGGCGCCTCCGAGATCCTGCTGGTCGTCCAGGGGAACATCCTCGCCGGCTTCGTCTCGTCCGCCAACGGCGTCTACTACAAGAACCTGAACAAGGGCGACATCATGATCTTCCCGCAGGGCCTGCTGCACTTCCAGGTGAACAGCGGCGGGGTCACCGCCGTCGGCCAGGTCTTCTTCAGCAGCCCGAGCCCGGGGCTCCAGATCACCTCGTTCGCGCTGTTCGCCAACAGCTTGCCGACGGAGCTGGTGGAGAAGGTGACCTTCCTCGACGAGGCCGAGATCAAGAAGCTGAAGAAGGTGCTCGGCGGCACCAACTGATCGAGACCTTAATTAATTTAAATTCCTTGCAGTGTTGTTCATTTTTGTGGTGTGGACGCCGGACGTGCATGCGGTCGGGCGTGCGTGCGTGCACGCAGCCATGCAACAAGATGATGGTCTTTGTGTAGTTGGGTTTGTTTTCGTATTGTCTGCCATTTCCAAGGATCTTGGGGTGTCTACTTGTTTGGTCATCATGATCCTTTGTTTGGATTTTATTATCAAGTTGGTTATTGCATTGCGTTGCATTTAAGAGGGAAAAAAATATATAATTCTTCAATTATTATTTTAATTAATCATATATATATCACGCATTAAAAAAAAGACACACAAAATTTAAAAATATTACTTAATAATTTTTTTTGAGAGAATATTACAATGACTTAGATAAATATACTAATTCTAATCATAAAAAGTTTATAAATGCAACTCTTAACAAAAGATAGGAATTTGTCTCCGGTCCCAAAATATATGATATTTATCATCGAAAATATAGAATTTCATCTCAGAAATAAAGAATGTACATTAAAAAATTTTCGAGACTCCATATGTGATGACATTTTTAATTACGATACGTGTTACTAAATAAACGGTTCAAAGTATTATCAACAAGACATATATATACATATACATATATCCAAAGGCTTGGACAAAGATATTCGTCGCCTCAACAACTTAATAGAAAGTATCTTTTTATAGAGAGTTTTCGTACTAAATAAACTAACATTAGAAATATATTCTCAACAAAAAACGTATGTATATTTTGAATGGATTATGACGTTAATTTAAATCATCATCTTTTGTCACTTAACAATATATTGAGAAGAGTTTAATTAATGTAGACGCTAATTTTAATTTAATATGTTGATCATTCAATAGAAAATATTAATAATTTTGGTTCCAAAATTGCCATTTATGTATATTTTTTTTAAAATTATCCTAAGGATGTGTTTGGATCACTCTATTATTTAAGAATTCCAAGGAACCTTCGTGAAAATTTTGAATTCCTTTGTTTGATTGTGACATATTTAGGAATGTACTTAACAATATAATATTCTCGCGGAATGAAATTCTCATGATCTATAAGAATCTCATTATCTTCAATACTTGTGTCAATCTAACATTACTGATTTAATACTTATGTTTAAAGTAAATATTTTTTTAACTCTACCAAATGGACTAAACTAAACGGTATAATAATACTTTTTAACGAACATGATTAACATAAAATATATTTCTAAGAATTCAAATATTATGATATGTTATAAAGTACAAATCAAACACACCCTAACTGTATTCAGAACTAGTAGCTCTAATTAATTTGTGTCACTCCTTATTAGACATGACTCAAACTCTAGACATGCTTAAACTCCTTATCACTCCAACTCATCTTTATTGGTAACTATTGTCTAAATTCTATCCTATCTTATCATGGGACTTTTGCGCCGGACACTATCAAGTGGGACGTTTAGGTAAACAGAGAGCGATGATGTATAGAGTGAATTTTTTAACCCTTTTAGTGAATTTTGATTGATTTGACGATGGAAGTCTTGCGCGGGAGCTCCATCGCTTTTCGGATGAGTCACAGGGTCTAAAAAATTTCTAAATATTTTTTTTTTAAATGAACATAAAGTATGACAACATTTGATCCCACTATCGAGGCATATGAACACAAAACAATGAAAATTTTGAAAAAATTGACCTTCACATAAATAATTTAATGACAACATATATGCTACAAATGGGCGAGGGATAGAAATGTTAATATCAGTCTATTTGGATTTGGATGCTGATGGATACCGTTTTTCATTGAATATGAGCCAATTGGAACATTTTCTTATATTTTTGGGAGGTTAGACCCCACCAACTTTGAATAGAAAAGAAAAGAACGTTGAGATATGGTCTTATGATTGAGAACCATTAACTTTTGCAGTTATTTGTTACTTTGGAAGCATATCTCACGTTCGCTTGCTTATCCGTACGGATAGAAGATTAAATTAAAGTTAGATAAATATTTTTTTTTGTTCTTGTAGTAATCAAGGATGATTGATATGATTAGCGAATTTATGTCTTGAGTCGAGGGACGAGGAAATTAATAGCCCCGAGTTTGAGCCTCGGAGTCATTATTTTGATCAGGATTTATCCTGTCGGCTCTCGATCCGAACATCGAATTAATCAAATGTTAATAACCCTGAAAGAAATTAGATAAATACTTTGTTCGTTACATAAACTTGGTATTGTTTGTGAATTTGTTGTGTCAAATGTAGTACCTGCAATCGTGAGGCAGTGCATTACTTTGAACTTTTTTTTAAAAGAAAAATCTTAGGTTCACTTTCCATCAATGGAACATAACCTTTTATGCTCATTTTTTTTCTTATATATCAAACCAATGAAATATCCGTTGTAATTGAAATACAAAAAATAGTTGTGCATACATCAACATACTTTTGGTTAAAACTTTTCTACATCCTCCTAATACCTCAAAATGATATACATTATAAATTAATTAACTTTATGATATATTTTTTATTATATGAGTATTAGGAGAAATATTAGGTGGATGAATTAGGGGGATATAATTTTTTTTCTTTTGGCTATTACATTCTTCTATTTAATCATCATAAAAATAAATACTAATGATTCGAGACATCAGTACATATATCATTGATTTCACAATGACATTGATCATTGATGCATGCCTCTAATCTTGTCTATGCTATACATATGCATGTCCAAAAATATCAACCATGTCACATGTCGCGCATGTATAAGGACAAAACGAGCTACATAATATATGCATTCATTATATGTCCCCCACCCCACCCCAATTATTTATCGACAAATATGTAGTACACAATGTTGTTCTTATTAAAACAGAAGTATCCGTTCAATCACGAAATGGCTAATAATCGATGCATAAAATGGAAATGGTGTTGGAGAGGCACGGAAAATAAAAGAACTGTAAATCAGTAAAAAACAAGTCTGATGCCAGAAAGTAAAAAAAAAAACATTTCAAAAGGTTACGGAAGAAGGAATTTTGAATGCATGAAATTAAAGTCAATTAATATAATTAAGACATTAAAAAAATCATGCAAAGAAAATTATTGTGCATTTTTCTATGTCACGCGTATGAAATGTATTTCTTTGATTCTTTTTATATATTTTGTTAGTTATACCTCAAAAGGTCATTGATAATACTAAAAAATAATTTTGTAACACAATAAATTATACGAATTAATTTCATTAATTATGAAGATTAATAATCTTAAATTTTAATATTTGAAAATAACAAATATATTTATTATTAATAATTTGAATAACCTTCAGAACTATCATTAGTGATCTTTAAGCTATTATTAATGAAAGATATTGATAAAAATAAAGAAAATAATGCATAAAATTGTTTAACACGAGAGTAATAGAAACTAAATGACACATTTATTTTTTAATTAAATGAGGAGAAATAATTCCATGCAGTTAAAAAAAAAAGGAAAATGAATGCGTGCAACTAAAGAAAGCTAGTTGGAAATTATGATAGAGTGAGAAAAAAATTGAATACGTACAATAAAGAAAAGGAATGTCAAACTATCAAAGTAGAGAATAAAAGATTTGCATACATTTTTATTTTGAAAATATTATCATTCACAATTGATTAATAATAGGCTAGTGGGTATTTTTGTTTTCTTATAAAATATTAATAATATGATGTTTAGAACTATTAAAATATTATTATTTTACAAAATGTGATTTTGTTTGTTGAACGCAATACAACTTCGATCCAATTGAAAAAAAAATTATTAATAAAATAAATCGTTATAGATATCATATACTGGTGCAAGAAATTAGTGAAAGTTGATTAATTTACAGCAGCTATTTCCATTTATGTAATCCCTGAAAAAATGGTGTAATGAATTGGAGAGGCCACTCCCGCATGCAATTAATTATGATAATCCACTTATAATTCTAGAAGGTTAAATAATTAGAAAGAATATCATTTTTATGTATATTCTTAACGTCTAACAAAGTAAATCACTATGTGAATAATTTTGAATAGTGTTTTGCAGCGATTAGGGGCTCTCTGAACAGTGGCTTCTTCTTCCCAACACGGTTGGATTTATAGCGCATATACAACTAAAGAGTCCGCCCCTGTTGCGCCGTTGCCGCATTTCCCGCGTGCCCCGCCCGCCTCACGTCGTCCCGCGAGATTCGGGCGCGTAGAGCGCTTCTCCCGGCTCCATCTAACGAGCACTTGACTCGTTCAAGTTATGACCACGAAAGGTCATCTGTTAACATGAATTACTAATAAAACACTAATAAAAACTTCATATTTGAATTTGTACATGTTAAATTAAATTAATTATTAATACTGTTAAAATTAATGTATTATAAAGATTGCAGACTATTATTTTATATTGTTAATATTGAATATTAATTGTTGAATGATCAACTTGATATATTACGTTAATTATTGGATTTTATGTTGGTCCAGTGTCTTACGCATGCACGTCTCTTTCATTCTGCAAGTCTTGTTCATGTTTTGTATTTTTCAACCAAACGTACGTCCATCTGCATGCATGCGGCAGGTGAATCAGTGTACAAATACCACTGTGGTAAATTAAACAGTAAGTTACTGGGCTTTTGGGGAATTTTATGTTTTTTTTAAGTATTCTTTTTATGTTGTTCGATCATATTTTTTAATAATACTATAACAAAACGGAGGTAAACGTAAAATAATTATTTTATAATATTTACACTTAATATATTATATTTTTTTCATATCAAATATATGTTTGTAGAATAATTCTTTACGATGTAATAATAAATATTTCAAAATTACATAGCGTTCAAACCGGGTCTAAAATGTAAATTAAACATTAAAATAGGAATAAGAGTGTAGTAGACTGACTCATGACTTGAATACTAAGAAATTTTAAATTATATTTTAATCTCAATAAATTTATATTCTCTTTTATTTTATCTTATTTATTTCTTCATATCCGATATGAACCTTCTTTATAACCGAAAAAAACGAGTAAATGCTCAGTCCATTACATATATACAGTTTGTAGCATATGAGATAATATATCATAAGAATTACTGATAATATTAACATGAAAAAATAGAGGTGTTCCCTATTTAAATAGGGAACATAGTGCTACCTACAATCGTAAGATATTTAATTTATGATGGATAGATTTATGAGAGAGAAAATCTAATATTCATCATAGATTTAACATCTTACTATTGAAGATTTAGATAACATGGTGCTCCCTACTTAATAGCACCTACATTGAACTCTATTAACATATAATTAAAATTGCATACTCCTTTTTACCTTTCACATATATAGAACAAGATATATTGTGTGCCGTTATTACTAGTCATAATTTTTTTAACGTGTGTGTTTTATCATAATTTTACAAGAAGAGGTCATATGATAACTTGTGCACTGAGAACTCTTTCACTCTAATTAAGTTGGAAAGAAAATATCATGTTTGATTATATCATCAGGACTCACATATAGTAATGTCGTTGGATTACTCGATTGAGAAATTTGAAGGACCTCGTCATAGCATTTTGGACCTCGGAATTGTGTTTGCTCATGAGACCTATGTATCCAATAATAATAATATACTTCCTTTGAATATTCATCTTTCCTTCTCTCATCGCCATAGACATTCCAAGTACCACTAGTTAGGACATACCAAATCTTGATAATTAAATTATGATGTAATGACTTATAATATCATTTTAATGCAACTTTTTATGTTTTCTATGTTTTTCTTTTAAATACCTTTCCCATTACGTCTCTTGCAAAAAGAAGACATCAATTTGACCACAATAAAAGAAGACATCAAACATATATTTCGAATATTGGGCTCTAGTAAGAATCTGAAAGATGGGCCCAATAGCTGCTTAGGCCCAAGAATTTTCAATGTACATTTAGGTGTAATGGCCTTCCTATTTATTGAGCTCACTCGCCATTTATATTGGGATATTTATCTACTAAGCCCAATAAATAGTAGAGTAACTTTGGGCTTCATTTAATTATAATTTGTACGTTATATGTTTTTTATTACATATTTACTTGAAATTTTTCATGAATCTCTGAAGACTGTGGAGGAGGAGGGAGATCGTAAGCAACTTTTCTGACTTGCAGTTGTTTCAATTTGATGTCCAATTTCTCAATAAGTTGATCTTGCATAGTAAATTTATGCTGAACTGTAGCTATGACTTTACTCAGCATATCCTCCAATTTTACTCTTGACTCAGTTGATGATTTGATGACATCATCAATCTCTCCATGGCGCTGATTAATTTTTGAAATTTGATTTTTCATATTTTGAATATATTCTTCTTGTATGAAAAATTTGGACATCAACGTGCTCATCGTTTGAGTTAGCATAGCAAGTGGATTCATTAAAA
>LTAE01003886.1:0-31814 GCA_001647135.1 Pontederia paniculata | reverse complement strand
ATAATAATAATAATAATAATAATAATAATAATAATAATAATAATAATAATAATAATAATAATAATAATAATAATAATAATAATAATAATAATAATAATAATATAGCATTATATCAATATTATTTAAATAATATCTATTATTTCTATTAATTTATTATCATAATATACTATTATTTTTTTATGTTATTATTATATAATATATTTTATTTATGGAGGAATTAAAAAGACGAATATAAAAATTAAATATATTAAAATGATAATATGAATAGACATATGTTAATTTATTTTAAGTTCAAATTATTATAAAGAATATCGATCTTTTAAGAGGGTTGCGGAAAATGATGAGGAGATCTCAATTTTCAATTTTCTTGTGAATTGTGATCTCATTCATCACTCGACGGTGGTCCGAAATTTACTTGTGAAGGATAATTTGACATTCTCAGTCTTCTTTGGGTACGCTATCTTAATTTCTGTCAAGATGGGCCAAGCACGGAATCACGAGAACAATTGGGGACTTTGAGCGTGATGGAGCAAGTTGCTGTTCAGAAAAGTTGTTTGATCCCAATATTTCTCGGCTCCAACAACAGAGGTAATATTAATCCTGTTATATTTCAGCAAAGTTATATGCTTTTCATTGTATCTTTTCTTTAATATGGATTATAGTTCGGGCAATCTGACTCTATCAACTGTTTGCGTAAATGCCTTAAAGAGGTGGATATCGTGTTGTTCGACAATTGGCTGAAGTTAAACACACAAGACCGAGAATTGTTGTCCGTGTAAAGAAGAAATCGTCTTTGTATCTTCAATTTGTTATTCCCGCCTACATACTATGATTCTTCTATTTTCTCATATTCAGATCATTCTCCTTTAATGTCCCTTTTTATATATTCTTTGTGCATGTACCTTCATCTTAGCTATTTCCCCCTGCATGCAAAATAACCTTTTTCTGTCATAAACGAAGAGAGGTTATTGCTTATTACATGATGAAATGGGGTCGAGGCACATGCATCAGGATCGAAGTTTATTAGTTACAGGTAAAATGTGGAACTGTTGTTTCACCAAATCGCAGGAAAGATACATCCACAAGTCTGTCAGGGGTTCAGTGAGCACCCGGAATTGTGGTGATTGGTCCAAACCTTCTCTCATGTCCGCTTGGGTGTTACCTTCTTTTCAGTATATATGTTATTGTTATCCACAGTAAAATCAAGTCAATATGATTCTTCCTTGTGAAATATGTCATGGTAGCAGTTTTATCCAAAGATTAGATCACCATCAACACATACTATATCATTTGATATCATGTTTATCATTTAACCATGTGCTGGCTGCACAAAGATGTGTGCTGTTCTAGCATGGACTGACACACTCCTGAAAATTTTCATGAATTATTTACATGAGGATTATTGATGCAAACAATCATTGAGTTTTCTACAAAATTACAAGAGGAATGACTAGCTAAAGGCCTAAAAAACAATTATGGAACCAACAATGGGCGCAATCTCAAGTATCATACTTTATGTACAAGTGATAAAGAAATAAAAGAAGGCAATGCATAGATATTGTAGCTGGAAGATGATCCAAGTTTAGAAAATTACCAAAACCATTGTAAATTACCAAGTGTTTTGAAGACTATCTACCAGAGTTCGCTTTACTATTTGTCCACTTGAAATGAATTCCACTTGTTTCATAGAAAAAAAATGAATGTTACTGCAACCCTGTTTACATCCATGAGGAATAGCTTTCATGAGGTCATTTATCACACTTCTGTTTGTCCTGAGAATACATAGAAACAGATAACTGAGATAAGTACTCACTCCTTTCCGTATTCTTTTACTTTCTACTGGAGAACGTATAACAATTCATAAGGATTACCTTCATCTTCCAAATTGTAAGCTCAAGAGACTTTCTTGCAAATTATAAACTCCAGTGGCATCTTTTTCATGAACTCTTGATTGTTGACCGACCAGGATCTGTATCTCTTCAGGACATTGTTTGACCAAGAGATGTTGATTGGACTTTACTAATCTTTGCAACTCATGCACTACCTCCTTCATTGTTGGCCTGTCTTCTCCCTTTAAATTCAAGCATTTCTTTGCAAGCTTCGCAACTTCTTTTACAAGATCTAGATTGCTTTCTCTCTTGAGTTCGATGTCTAGAATTTCTATAAGTCGATTCTCCTTCACGGCTAACACAAAATTTGATGCAAGACTCCTTTCTTCTTCGGATCCTTCGAAGTAAAGTGCCTTTCTACCAGTGAGGAGCTCTAGGATAACCACTCCAAAACTATAAACATCACTTTTGTCAGTTAATTGGCAAGTATGGAGGTACTCGGGGTCCAAATAACCACATGTTCCTTGTACCATCGTCGCAAATTGGATTTCATTATTTGCGACTAGTACTGAAGCCCCGAAATCTGAAACTTTTGCACAATATTTATCATCAAGAAGTATGTTAGAAGACTTAACATCTCCATGAAGGATAGGAGGCAAGGCGGCTGAATGTAAATAAGCAAGTGCTTCTGCACATTCTAAAGCAATTCTTAGGCGTGTATCTAACAACATAGGACATTTATTTCCTTTTCCATGAATCAAACTATAAAGTGTCCCATTTGGAATAAACTCATAGACTAACATGGGAACCTCAACCTCTAAGCAACATCCCAAGAGCTTCACAATATTCTTATGGTTGATGTTAGAAAGAACTATCATTTCCTTTCCAAAATCTTTCTTCTGTCTCTCACTAAATACCTTTGACCTTTTTATGGCAACTACTGTGCCGTCTTTCAGAATTCCCTTAAAGACAGTGCCTTGCCCTCCACCCCCAAGAATACGTTCTTTATCAAAATTATTTGTTGCATGCTCCAGCTCTTCTTTTGTGAATATTTTAAGTGCAAGTCCTTGATTTGACTTAATCCGCTCATCTAATAACAAACCCCCATGTTGGTTAAAGTACTTATGTTTGAGCTTCTTAAGCCTTCTCCTATGATACATGATGAAAATTGAAAAGCAAACTAAGAGCATAAGAACGATCCCACCACAGATAGCTGCAAATGCAAGAATTTAGGATAATAAATTATTATCAGTGAAGAATTGTGATAAATACTATATGTAATCAAACAACTAGAAAATTGTAGCGACCAATTCTTTTGTTAAACAACTTACGTGCACAAGTATCTTAGTTTTTGCTTATCTCGCTTTTAATAAACTAGACGTTAGAAATTACTTACTGTCTCCCAGATGAAGTAAAAAGTGAAAAGGACCAGGTCTTAAAATTTATCACTCTTCCTTTCAAACAAAAAGTATTTTTGCTCCTACCTATGTCCTCCTTTATTTCTCCCAATTTTTGTTTCGCACCTTTTAGTTTAAGGAATTAATTGAATATGAACTGTTTCAGTGAAAATTTCCTGTGCAAGCCCTTTCCTTTATAGCCTAAATGATAACAAAGAACAGTTTCAGTGAAAATTGAATATGAATTAATTGATATTTTATATTAACATACTCTAAACTTAGATAAATAGAGGAGTAGATGTGAGGTGGAAACGATACTCTGGGAATCGACTGATAACAAAGAACAAGTTCTGTATAACTTAATCCATCCGTTATAACTTCTTGGTGTTTAATTTCAACCAAAGGATAAGTGATAGTAAGTTTTGGTCAACTAGATTAAATTTCTGTCAAGGCAGAATAATAAGATTCCAGGACGATGATGCACATAAATTTCGGCCTACACATGCTACTAAATTAAAAGTAATTGTACTTTTTAGTATCTTGAGCTCAAATATAATGGATTCAATTTATTTGCAAAATTCAGGATTTCAGGTCCTCCTTTCATAGTTTTCCTTTTTACTCATGATCATGCAGCTTTTTGAGAAAGTTGCTCAGAAGTGCAATTCTGCCTTCTTATGATTAATTCATGATAAAATGAATAAGATTATTACTTGCAATCAAATTTCCTGCTCCAAATTGATGTTTCACTGGTGAAAAGCAGGTTCCGTTGATGTAGGCATTGCCACTTGTGCCTGGTGGACATAAGCAATTGTATGATCCGACAGTGTTTACACAATTTCCAGAGCATGGGGGATGATCTTTGTTCAAGCACTCGTTAATATCTGCCAGAGATGATACATCAACTTCATCATCCATAAACTGATGAAATTAACAGAAAAAACACAAAAGAGAAGTTAAGAGAGATTATATACCTTGGCATCCGTCATGAAGATATGGATTACCTTCATAACCACTCGAGCAATTGCAGAAGTAACCGGGTCCATTAAGTGAATTGAAGCACTCACTGTTCTCACTAACACAAGCATAAGATGTCTTGTTCTTCTGTGCTACATCACACGTCGCGTTTCCAATTGCCCAGTCTACAATACCAGGAACCCATCCATCATTTGTGCGATAAAGCACGTCAGAAGTAATATAACTTGTGCTGAAACTGAACCACTCATCCTCAGCCAAAAAGGCATAGCTGCAGGGATTTTCTTCAGAGATATTAGAGGTGTTGTAGCTGTTGTCGAAGTAGGCTTTGAATAAGTTGACCCCTCGAGGGATGGAGGTCTTGCAACATCCAATACCAGTGCATGACCCGTTTGTTAGGGCTTTCACAGAATTGCAGATGGAACCACATCCACTGATGTAGGTGTTGTTCTCTGTGGTGCCTCTGATGTAAGCAAGCACATTGCAGCCAACAACAATAAATTTGTTATCGGTAAAAGATGGTCTGTACATGTTGTAAGGGGCAATGTCGACGTCCGATACATGGGATATAACTTTTTTTTGCTTGCTACCGTAACACTGCGAGATTATGGGGCTCTTCATGCGTGCTTTAGCCGTTGGAAGTGATATGTTGATGATCTCAAATACGTCGATAAAAGGTTTGTAGGATCCATCTTCAGTCATGGTACAGTTGACAACAAAACCATCCCTTGAGCAATCATCACTGATGCCGAACGGGAATGGTAGATTTACATCGCCACAGCGATCCAGGCAGCCAGGCTTCGCATCCCAACCAGACACAGCGCCATTTACCAGCATCTGAAGTAGTATATGGAGCAACAGAAGCACCATGGCTTTCTTCTTCTTTGAACAGTTGATACTACAGTAGAGGTGTTTAGCTCGCACTTGTAGAATTATTGGAACTATCTTTTAAAAAGGGGAGCTCAAATTCTTCAGTGTAAAAGCATGCACATGTTTGAATCAATATGCATGCAATGAGGACCAGAAAACCATCCAAGTTGGTCATCGGAAACTTTGGCTCATCTCGTCCTATGAGAAAAAAAATTGATACATTGACAACCCACTTGCATTGGTGGACTTTAGGCTTTCATTGTCTCATTAATTCAGCAAATTTGAGATCGATACTCCTTTTCTTGCTACGGTTAAGGGTGCATCTTTAGCGGCTGAGTATTTTTCATACCCCAGAAAGTAATGACGCTTTCAAATTTTGAATTACTGGGGTTCAACTCACTTAATCAACTATTGGTTTGGATTGATACTCTGACCCTGCTGCAATCAATTGGCATGTTTGGGATAGAGCATATTCATACCAGAATATGATGTTCATTTACTGGGTAAAAGATTGTCTTTGCCACTCCATTGAACTTTTTATTTCACAAGCAATCGTAAAGTCGGATGACTAAGCAGTAAAAGGGCCTTTATTATTTTTAAGAATGAGTTGTGTCTGGGTACTGATAACTGGAGCACGCGTGTTTGACTCTATCACTGAGATGTATATTCAACATTGAAGTCCATGAAATATCAATCTATTTAATGGAGGCCAGAAGTCTGTGTGAAACGTTTTGGAGGAAATGGTTGCACACGTATTTATACATATGGTCCCTTCAGACCCCCTCAAGTATTTGAATTTTATGTAAAAGATGAAGTCAAAGACCACAAAATATACATTTCGTGTTGACATTTTACAGTTTCTATAATCATTGCTTATCCTATTTGTATATTTCAGACGATGGACATATTATTATTTTGTTTGGGTACGTTAAAATGTTACTCAACAGTGACGTTTCTCAAATTTTGAAATTTCGCTGTCCAACTATTTATTACTCCGTAGAAAGAGTGGCCTGATAACTCATTTATGTGTTATTAAAAAACAAGGGAGACTCTTTACTACTTAGCATTGCTTGCTCAATTTATCATGGAGTTGGTTTGCTTTTTTGATTTATATATATATATATATATATATATATATATATATATAATCACTTGAAAAGGGACAGAAGGCGTCGCATATAAGGTTGGGATTAATCTACTTAATATTTCACAATCTAGTAGTTAATATATATCATTTCTTTACTAGTTCGCATTGGTCAGTTCACTTGGCCTTTCTATATAAACTTTGGCTACAACCAAATTGACTAGTGAGTTCCTAAAACGACAATTGGAATTTATTTTCCTTCATAAGTTATAAAGGATGAGTAAGAATGCTCTGATTACTTGCAAAAGTTAGTTTCAAAACATATTATTCTGAGTTAATTTATATGTATGAAAATGTATTGATGTATAATTAAGGAAGTTAAAGTCAGCTAACTTCAGAGCCCAATACTTTTATATTAAAAAGTATGTTTTTCATGTTTCTTGAACGGAAATAAATTTGATATTTTCATAAGAATATATCATATGGATCTATGGACCAAAAGATGTCCTTTTTCCTGTCCTCGACTATTCTCTGACGTCTAAGGATTTAGAGTTAATTGAAAAACAAATGGCACATTAGAATCTTTTAAGAAAAGAAATATCTTTATCAAGTATATAATTTTTGGCAGACTGAAAAATATAAAGAAAAGATTAATAAATTCGTGGAGTAGACGTGATGTGATTAATTTATATTGTTTAACTTTGTTTTCATCCATAATTAAATAATAGAAAATAGGATAATTTCTTTTTCCATTAAGCAAAATATTTCCAAAAAAAAATAATAATAATAAAAAATGTCATCATCCTCCTGCGCTTTGATTAGGAACCGGACCGCCGACTTCTGGTGATCTCGCTCATCGTCGGGCCCTTAAACGACGTCGTCTCCGGCGCGAATTCCAAATGCTGGGGGTCTCCGTAAGAACGTTGCGCTCAGTGCGGCCTAATACGACGATGCTCGATGAACGACTCTCCCCTGTTGAGCATGAACTGCTCCATCGATGTGCGGTTGGAAGAAGTGGATTTTGAGTTCCTTCTGCGGGACGAAGTCGAAGTGAAGCATCAGTCTCGTGCTCATTTGCATTTTCGTGGAGCATCATGTTTTGATCACAAGCAATTCTTGATTCCAAATGCCTTCTCTGAGCTAACGGAGGTAATGGCTTTGTTCTGTTCTCATTATGCGCTATTTTCAGCAAAGTTGTATACCTTTTAGGAAATCCCCTCAGTATGCTTTCTTCCAGATAGATTATAGTTATGGCTGATTAATGGCATTACAAAGAATTGCTTATTTTCCTTCTATATGTTTGCTTGAATGCCTTATAGACTAGAAACCCCCATATCTAGTTTTGATCTTGTGTTATTCTAGCCAAACTTGATGCAGTGGTAAAGAGATAAACATCAACCATTAAAGGAGAATGATGTAGATAAAAAACAAATGGATGGTGGGTGGAATATGAAATTTAAGATACTCACAAGGCAACTTCTTTCAACTATGATAACTCCTCAGTGTACCAAGATATTGTTCACCATAAGTCTTGTGTCTTGATGCGTCACTACGCTTGTTGCATCATTCTCTCTTATGAGTCTTAACATTCTTGTTGCATAGTCTCCCATGACACAAAGATATACACGTAACTCTGACACCACGTGTAACATCCTAGTCCGTCAAGATGGATTCTAGAGATAGCGCACATCATGCACTCATGATATAGCACTTAATCCCCTACGGTTTTCTAAAACAAATCTTATTGATATTAGAGTGGTACAGCGGCCTATGCCTCTTAGGTCTCATTGCCTACCAAGATATTGTCCATAGTGGTAAAGAGATGAACATCAAATGTTCCTTGATAATTTGCTGAAATTAAACTCAATAAACTGAAAAATTATTATACTTGTAAAGACGTTGCCTTGTGAATATCTTAAATTTCATATTCCACCCACCATACTTTTGCTATTTTATCTTCTTTTATTTAGATCATACTCCTTTAATGGTCTGACATGATATAGTTCATCTTTCTGATAAACCTATCAGTGTGTCCCCTTAAATATGTAATAGGAGCAGCTGTATCCAGAAATCAGGGCACAGCTACATACACAGTATTAATCACAACATCATGTGCCTATGTGCTACTCGAGCATAGGCTGACATACACCAGAAATTATTCATTTGGCTGTGGGAGTCGCAATGTGAAGAAACATTTTTGGATTATTGTAGTATTCTACATAAGTACAAGATATGAAATCAAGCTAAAGGAAAGGAATATGAGGTTAACCACAGGCGCAATATGATATCCTTAAAAAAGAGAAAAAAAGGGCTCAACATGAAAGTCTCAACCGATTTTATGTACAAGCAATACAAACAAACTAAATAGTAACATTTTCTGACTGGAACATGAATCAAAGTTTGAACATTACTGGAACAATTGTACTATGTATAACCACCGACTGTTAACAACATGCTCAATCTGAAGCCACAAAATATTTTAGGTGCAAGCGATAAAAAGAAGGCTAGAAGTGCATATAAATATTGTAACTGGAACATGAATCAAAGTTGGAATATTACTTGAGCTATTTTATAACTGAAAACTATTTTGAAGATTTTCCAGAGGAGATTTCCTTTATCCTTACTACTTCTTGTCCATAGATTCTATGTGTTTTGTCCTAGAAAAGGTAATGCCACAGCACTCAGGAACTCTAATCATGGGGATACATCAATAAACATAATACTCGTTTCTTTATTCTTTTACTTCCTTCTAGCTAACTCTAAATTATTTCATGAGGATTAACTTCATCTGCCGATTTGTAAGCTCAAAAGATCTTCTTGCAAGTTATAGGATCCAGTTCCATTATTTTCATGTATTTTTGATGATTGATCAACAAGGGCCTGTATCTCTTCAGGATACTGTTGGACCAAAATATGTTGATTAGATTTGAATAATCTTTGCAACTCTTGCACCATCTCCTTCATTGTTGGCCTGTCTTCACCCTTTCAATTCAAGCATTGCTTTGCAAGATCTGCAACTGCTTGTATAAGCTCTAAATAGGTTTCTCCCTTGATTTCGTTATCTAAAATTTCTTTAAGTTGTCTCTCCTTCATGGCTAACAGAAAACTTGATGCAAGACTCCTTTCTTCTTCAGATCCTTCAAAGTAAAGTGCCTTTCTACCTGTTAAAAGCTCTAAGATAACCACTCCAAAACTATAAACATCACTTTTGTCAGTTAATTGGCATGTACGGAGATACTCGGGATCTAAATAACCACATGTTCCTTGCACTATCGTTGCAAATTGGATTTCATTATTTGCCACTAGTACTGAAGCTCCAAAATCTGAAACTTTTGCACGCCAGTTAACGTCTAGAAGTATGTTAGAAGACTTAACATCTCCATGAAGGATAGGAGGCAAGGCAGCTGAATGTAAAAAGACAATGCTTCTGCACATTCTAAAGCAATTCGTAGGCGTGTATCTAACAACATAGGACATTTATTTCCTTTTCCATGAATCAAGCTATAAAGGGTACCATTTGGGATAAACTCATAGACTAGCATAGGAACCTCAACCTCTAAGCAACATCCCAAGAGCTTCACAATATTCTTATGGTTTATTTGAGAAAGAACTATCATTTCCTTTCCAAAATCCTTCTTTTGTCGCTCACTAAGTACCTTTGATTTTTTTATCGCAACTACAGTGTTGTCTTTCAGAATTCCCTTGTATACAGTACCTTGGCCTCCACCACCAAGAATTCGTTCTTTATCAAACTTATTTGTTGCATGCTCCATCTCCTCTTCTGTGAATATCTTAAGTGCAAGACCTTTAGTTGACTTCATCATCTCATCTAATAACCAACCCCCATGTTGATTATAGTACTTCATTTTTAGCTTCTTAAGCCTTCTCCTAAAATATATAATGAAAATGCAGACACAAAGAAGAAGCATAAACACAACTCCACCACTGATCGCTGCAAATATAAAATTTAGGATAATAAAATTTTATTAGTGTTCAATTATGACAAATGAGTATTCTAATAATTAAAAACAGTTTTTTTTCTATGATTAAGAGACCAAGTTTTCTTTAAGCCAAACTATTTGATTATGTTGTTTTTAATCAACTAGGCATGATATATTAGTTACTTCTCACCTTACGTGAAGTAAAAGAATAAACTTGAAGGGACTAGGTATTAAAATTTGTCAGTCTTGTTTGTTTCTTTTTTACTTACCGTACCTGCCATTAGTTCCTCCCCTTTTCTTTCACTTTTTATTTGATCCTTTCTCTCCTTTTTTAGTTACTTGAGAAATAAGGTTTTAATTGAACATGAACTGTTTCCGTGAAGATTTCCTATGTAAGCACTTTCCTTTCGTGTAATTAATTTTGGCATTTTCTCAGCTTATATGGAGAAAATTAGAGAACATAGGTGAAATTCAAAGGACATGAAGGGACACAAATGATAAGAAAGAACAAATGCTATATACTTAATGCAGGCTTTGTTACTTTCTGGTGATTTGTTTCAACCAAAGTATAAGAGATACCCAGGTTTGGTATATTAAGTTTTCTCAAGGCAAAGTATTAAGTTTCCAGGACTATGATGTACTTAAAATTTTGCCTAGACTATTAAATATGAAAGTTTCTCCTTTCTAGTAGATTGGGCCCAAATATAAGGACTTCAAATGATTTGCAAAAAGAAGCAAAGTTTGGTGGTCTTTGAGGAACTTGCTGGTAATAAATTTCTCCTTTTCTAATCCTTTTTACTCATGAAATGTTCATAATTGCAGATGTATGCAGATTACTTAATGGTAAAATGGGTAGATTATTACTTGCAATCAAATTTGCTGCCCTGTTTTGATCTTTTGCTTGCCAAAAGCAAGTTCCATTGATGTAGGCGTTGCCGCTTGTGCCTGGTGGACATAAGCAATTGCATGACCCTATAGTGTTTACACAACTTCCAGAACATGGGGGATGATCTTTCTCTAAACACTCATTAATATCTGTCAGAAATGATAGATCAATTGCATCAGACATAGGCTGATTAAGTAACAACAGAAAGTACATGCATGAGAAATTAAGAGAGGTCATATACCTTGGCATCCATCAGGAAGATATGGATTACCTTCATAACCACTGGAGCAATTGCAAAAATACCCAGGCCCATTGGTTGAACTGAAACACTCGCTATTCTTGCTAACACAAGCATAAGATGTCTTGTTTTTCTGTGCTACATCACATGCCACATTTCCCAATGCCCAGTCTACAACAGCAGGCACCCATATGCCATTTGTACGGTTAAACACATCGGAAGTAATGTAACTTGTGCTGAACCGGAACCATTCATCCTCAGCCAAAAAGGCATAGCTGCAACGACTATTCTCCCAGATATCAGAGGTGTTGAAGTTGTTATCAAAGTAGATCGTGAATAAGTTGACCCCTTGAGGGATGGGGGTCTTGCAACATCCAATACCAGAGCATGACCCATTGGTTAAGGCCTCCAAAGGATTGCAGATGGAACCACACCCGCTGATATAGATGTTGTTCTCTGTTGTGCCCTTTGTGGTGCCTTGAATGTATGCAAGGGTTTTGCAGCCAATAGCAATAAATTTGTTGTCAACATAAGATGGTCTGTACATGTTATATTGGCTCATATCAACTTCCCATCTGAAGGACACAACTTCTTTTAGCATGTTGTCAAAACATTGCCAGCTGATGGGGCTCTTCATGCGTGCTTTAGCTGTTGGAAGTGATATACTAATGACCTCAAACTCGTCGATAAAGGGTTTGTAGGATCCGTCTTCAGTCATGGTGCAATTGACGACAAAACCATCCCTTGAACAATCATTGTTGATGCCGAACGGGAATGGTAGATGTACATGGCCACAATGATCTGGGCAGCCAGCCTTCGCATCTTTTGCAGACGCTGCACTATTTACTAGCATCTGAAATAGTATATGAACCAGCAAAAGCACCAATGTTTTCTTCTCCATAAGGCAGGTAATACTACCTTTAGATGCGCTCCAATACTTCATGATTGTGGATGCCTTTAGTTTGTATTTTGAGAAGATGTAACCTACCTCAGGAAGAAAGATGAAGATCCTTAGTTTAAAAGCATGCATGCACATATACAAGGATCAGAAAACTATCCAAAGTTCCATACGTTGACTTTTGCTCATAGTGCATCAAGTGGTATGTTGATTATCCACTTGCATTGGTTGACTTTGGACTGTTCTCTCAGTAACTAAACATATTCGGATAAATTCTCTGATCCAGCATTCACATATTTAAATTAGGCTAAATGAGAAGGTGTTTTTACTCAGTACAAGGCACCACGACGTCGCTTGATTGGTACATCTGACTGTAAAGAAAGCCCTTGCATTGAATGTGTCACTTTTGACCTTAACCAATGTTTCCTACAGTCAAAATAATATTAAATTGTACTGGGAACCCGTACTTTATTGTATTAGACATGTTTTGCCTTGGTGCTAAATACTAGAGCAAGAGAATTGTCTTTATACTAATTATGCATTGAAGGGAAGAAGACTATGGTACAAGTACACACACTTTGACTTGAATCAAAAGGTTATAAATTCAATACTTACAAGTGAGACTTTCTGTATTGTTTTATTTGGTATTCATCTTTCCGCAAACTAGGATTATGGAACTTCCTTTGATACTGGAACAAAAAAGATTTTAATGCTTTAAGTCTGAATTATGAATCCCTTTTGGTTAATATAGGACAGAAGTCTTTGAACGATTCCAAGGAAATTGCCCAAAAAGAAGATATGTCATTGAGCTAGATAACTGGAAAAAGGCATTGGGGAGTTGTTATAATGGTAGTTCTATGTCATCTTTGTACACTAATTTTGACATCTTTCTAATTTCTTAATATTTTCTCTATTCACAAGTTAATTAGTGGATATTATCTTATGCTTCTATGTCGTCATTTAAATATTCTAATAGGTATGAAGAAGGTGAATATGAATTTATAACTTATTTATAGACATTGTGTATCCTATTTGAATATATCAATGTAGCAAATATTTATTCTTTTTTATATGTCGAAATCTTACTCTATGGTGATGTTTAACAACTTTTGACCTGTCCTTATCCCAACTATTTTTTATGTAGGTGAACAAGTACCAGAGGATAATGACATTCAAAACTTGTTAGAAGAGGTACATTTCCTCTCTGTTTTTTAACTTGAGCATTTGATGACCTCAGATTAATTAATAGATCTCTACCACTAATTAGTTTCATTCACTAATGTAGGCTGATCGTTCACCCAGTTTAACAAATGAAGTTACGTCTTCCTACTTGTATGTCTTTATTCTTTCCTTGGAAACATTGTTCATTTAATAGTTGTCCCATGATTTGATCATTTGATTGCTTCATTTATTAGGAGAAAGATCACTTGTTATGTTGTTTGATCCACTTGATTCCAACAATCTAATTGATAATTCAATCAATACTTGTTAATTTCTACATCAGGTAAGTTCATATAATTATCACAAATATAGTTATTTCAAAATTGATGACTTCATAGTTTCATATTGAGGTTCTTTTACCTTTGTATCATATCAAAACAAGTTATGAGCAAAATACTCTGACTATTTGCAAACCATTTTTTGAAACATATTATTTGTTGTTGTTGTATTACTAGTATGTGGTAACTGGAGTATATGGAAGTATATGAAAATGATATTGATGTATAACTGAGTAAGTTCTCGGAAAAAATTGGAGCATAATAATTTTCTGTTTTTGTTTGGTTTCGAAGGGGCACATCAAGTTGAAATAGGAAGGTAAAGAGATGGGATATGTGACACGATGAGAATTAAACTCGAAATGCATTCAAGAGCTCAAGCCTACAGTTTCAAAAAATTGAA
This sequence comes from Pontederia paniculata, assembly GCA_001647135.1. Classification (NCBI taxonomy): domain Eukaryota; kingdom Viridiplantae; phylum Streptophyta; class Magnoliopsida; order Commelinales; family Pontederiaceae; genus Pontederia; species Pontederia paniculata. The sequence goes on along the minus strand of LTAE01003886.1, from coordinate 17,800 downwards.
GCCATCTGATGGAGATCATGGTGTTCTTGCTCTTAAATGGGCCTCTTTCGAGAAAAAAAAGAGTGAGTTAGGGCAAAAGGAGATAATGATTGAAATTTCAGACTATAATGAGATTATTTTATCACCCATTTTTTAAAATAAAAACAATTCTCTGATACATGATATTGAAATTTCATTTATTATTATTGCTTTATATATGAAGATTGAACTCGAAACATCTTCAAGAACTAATTCCCTCAAACCTGCGTTCTTCTGCCTGCAATGTGGTTATACTTTTACCTTCTAGCCTCTAAATTTTGTAGCCATCTGATGGAGATCGTGGCACATGTTGGGCTATCCTTGCTCTGAAATGGGCCTCTGCAAGAAAAAAAAAGACGGGTGAAGGCATAAGGAGATAATGATTGAAGTTTCATATTATAATGAGATTATTATATCATCGTCTTTTTCTAAATAAAAAAACAATTTTGTAATACTTAACATTGAATTTTGGATGATTATTAATGATTAGATCTTATAATTGTATGATTATTGTTGTCCCTTCTTTATATTAAAAATATGAGTTCTTAATTTGAGTTAAACCTGAATAAATTATTTTTTTCCCTTGAGAAAACGTAGAAGTTTACTTATTACCAGCAAAGTGCTGAGCGTTTGTAGAATAATAGTTATGTAACAACCCTGGAGTTTTTATATGAAAAAGAAATAAACATGTAGCTTACATAACATATGTAAAGATGAGTTTTTAGATGTGATTCAAATTTAATGACTCATATATTTGCTATGTATTTATAAACTTGAGGCGTGGATATTTTAATTCATCCCAAGAAAATAAATAGATGGTTTAAATGTGATATTAATATATTCACTAGAACGTAGTATTTACTTCATTATAATGATTCCTTAATATACATATAGAGCAACAAGGACATTTTTCTTCTTTTAACAGGTTTTATCTGTCCAGAATTCCAGATCCACCTGCAGCAGAGTGTTAACTTCAGTAGTATTATCAGTATCAATTTGGGCAGTAGATGCTTGATCAATTGATTCGGTTGGTTGCACCAAATCCCAATTGTTACTCTCCAATGCACTACTCTGCCGATCGAAACGGCTCTTGACTTGTTGATACCCAAATCTTCTCAGCTTTTGCAGGCTATCTGCAACGTCTTTCATTGTAGGCCTCTTCTCCCCTGCAAAGTTCAAGCAATCCAATGCAACTTGAACGACCTCCATGATAAGACCCATGTTTTCTTCACTTCCAATCTCCCAGTCCAAGATCTCTGCAAAGTTGCCAAGCCTCATTGCCGAGTTGAACACTGACACAAGGCTCTTTTCTTTGCCTGATGCATCGAACTCCAGCGGCTTCTTCCTGGTGAGAAGCTCCAATATGATCACCCCAAAGCTATACACATCACTCTTCTCTGTCAGCTGGCAAGTCACCAGGTATTCTGGGTCCACGTAGCCACAAGTGCCTTGCACAACCGTGGCAAATTGGACCTCATCCTTTGGAGCCAGTTTCGAAGCCCCGAAATCGGACACTTTTGCTGTAAATTGTTCATCCAAGAGGATGTTGGAACACTTGACATCTCCATGGATGATCGGCGGAGAAGCGTACGAGTGCAAGTAGGCCAGTGCTTCTGCTGATTCCTCAGCAATCCTCAGGCGAGTGTCCAGTGGTATAGAGTACTTGTGATTCCTGTCATGCAGATAATGGAACAGGTTTCCATTGGATACGAATTCATAAACCAGCATGGGAACTTCTACTTCCAAGCAGCAGCCCAGGAGCTTGATCACGTTCTTATGATTGATCTGTGAAAGGATGAGCATCTCTTTGGCAAACTCCTTCGTCTGGCTCTCTTCCATGATCTTGGACTTCTTAATGGCCACTGTCCTTCTGTCTTCCAGGATTCCCTTGTATACGGTTCCATATCCGCCACGCCCAATGATCAGTTTTTTGTCAAACTTGTTGGTTGCCTTCTCAAGCTCTTCCTGTGTAAATATCTTAAAATAGTTGCTGTGCTTCGTTGTAGTCATCTGTTGACTTAAAATCAGACCACCATTCTGTTCGAAAAATTTGTGTTTAGCACGTATGAGCTTCCTTTTCTGAAATCCAAGATATAACCAGAAGCTCGTGGAAGTTAAGAAGAACAAACTGCTAAGGGTTCCTGCATATATGGAAAGAATTCGCTTGGCTGAAAATAATTTCTTCCAAAAATAAGTCTTAGAAAGGATATTTTTTTAGTAAAAGAGCTTATTTTTCTGATCTAATTGAATCTAATTAAATAATTTTCTGGCATGATGTAGGGACATTTTTGTGGAAGATCGGATACCTATGAGCCCTTTGAGGGATACTGGAAAAGTCTTCTCATTTTGACTGCAGCCATTTCTGATCTTTGGATCGCCACTCGTGCCTTTTGGACATGAACAGCTATAATTGCCTGCCGTGTTAGTGCAGACCCCATAGCATGGGAACTCCTCAGAAAGCTCACACTCGTTAACATCTGCAGACCATTTGCATCAAAACGTAGATCATCAGTGAAATGGATTGCAGAAGGTAATCATGACGTGAATGAAAAAGTAAGTAGCAAGCAAACAACTATAAAGTAGTGTGGCAAAGGGCTCTGACTGCAGCTTATGAATACGTTAGATCAATTCACAAACTTGAGGGAACCCCAACAATCCCTAACGTCCACAAAGTGGCACGTTGGGTGCCCCCACCTCCAAACTAGGTTAAATTAAACTCCAGATGGCTCTGTTATATACCCAAAGGAGGAAGGGGGAGCAGTATATCTTTTCAGATTATCTGACACTAAATGTATTGCTGCAGGGGCAACTCACAAAGTCTTCTATTCGGATGAGGAGGCAGAGGCATGGGGTCTTTGGTGGAGGCTCACCAGATGTCGAGAGCAGGATCTCAAAAATGCTTGCATCGAATCAGACTGCTCAAACTTAACCCAGATGCTAGAACTGAGAAAATCCAAACCGTGGAAGCTAAGGAACATTCTTATGGACATAAATTCTATCTTGACTTCTTTTGATCAATTTGCAATCCACCATATTCCCAGGGACGTCAACAAAGCTGCGGATTACTTAGTGAACTTAGGCCGTCGTAATTTACGGAATATTTTGTATCGAGAGTTGCCACCTCATGGCCTTTATCTTTTTTGTACCAAGACAGTATTGGTTATCCTTCATAATGAATATCTTTTTTCTTAAAAAAAAAAGTAAGTAGCAAAGATCAGTTTCAGACCTTGGCATCCATGGGGCATATAGGGATTGCCTTGATAGCCTCTAGAGCAGTTGCAGATATAACCAGGGCCATTGCCCGAGTCCAAGCACTCGCTGTTGTTATTGGCGCAGGCATACGACGTGAGGTTACGCCGCGCCTCCTCGCATGTCACGTTCCCGATGGACCAGTCCAACACTACGGGCACTCCTCTCTCGTTTCTGCTTGTGAGATCCTTCCCGACGAGGTCGGCCGAGGTGAAGCTGTACCAGTCCTTGTCGACAACAAAGGCATAGCTACATGGATTGAACTGCCATGTATCAGAGTTATTAATGTCACTAAGAGTAGTACTGAAACCTCTCAGGCCTTTGGGAATGGGAAGTTGACAGCAACCCCAGCCGAAGCACGTTCCGTTGATCACCGTCTCCAAATCCAGACAGAAGGAAGCACATATACTGTTATAGCTGGCCACACTGTCATCCTGTGCTACCGCGAAGGCACTGCAACCAATGGCAGTGAACACGTTTCGGGTACTTAGCTTGTACACCGGCCGGCTTTTCAAATCAATGGCCACAGAACTGTTATCAACTAGTCTGCTCCGGTTGTAACAAATCCTGTCTACGTGCTTGTAGACACGAGCTTGGCCGAGGGCCAAGTTCACGTCGATGAGCTCCACCTGTGTGTTGCCGATGAAAGGTCTGGGAGGGCTGTAGCTGGTGTTGCACCTGATGTCGAAGCCTCTCTTGTGGCAGCCTTTGCTGATGCCGAATGGGTAAGGAATGCTCACGTCGCCGCACTTTTCCTGGCAGCCCGGCCGCCGAGTGATGTTGTTGGATGCTGCTTCGACCCTTGATGCCGCTACCCACGTTATTATAAGAAGAAGAAGCACTTTAGAGAACAAACTTGGAAAGGTGGACATGGAGATCTATGTATCCTTTTTCTTTGGTGTATGTATAATTCTGTATACCCTTTTTGCTATATATGTCTTCAAGTAAGATCCCTCTGCCTCTTTAAACTTAATCTGTCTATTTGAACGCAAAAGAGACATTTGAATCTACAAACTATGAAGAATGATTAATTGGTGGTAGAATTTGAGGAAAAAAAAATTCATGGATGCTCTCCGAGTCCATATCATGTAATATGGAAGCATGCTCCACGAACCTGAGTAGTCAGCTTCTTTGTTTTTTTTTTCTTTTATGGTTGTGTTTTGAAACAGTTACCTTTTATATAATGATGAATGAGGATTGAGTCAAAGTTGACTAATAATTACAAAAAATGAATCTTAGATTTTAAGATATTAATTAAAATCATCTAATTACTAAATTAACTAAATAATTCTTTTTTTAATTAATATTTATTTTATTTATTAATTATAACTATTAGTATATACATATTTTATATTTTATATATGGGTCCGCCCTTCACTTCACTGTAGTCATAACTTTGTATGAAGAATGAATGAGTTGTATCTTAAGATAGTGTGAGGTTCTTGCTTTATTTTTTATGAAGAATGAACGAGTTGTATGGCTCAGTGCTGACAAGTGGAGCACGAGCCTTTGACTCTAATGAGATGTATATATTCAAAACTTTCAATCTATGCTTCCATTTAATGAAGATCAGAAGTCTAATCGTGTGAACGTTTGGTTGGACACGTGTGTACACGATGAATACAAAGACCACAAAATAACTTGGATTTCAACTCCTCACTGGTTAACATTGTTCAGTTGATCATGGAATTAGCTTCGCCATTTGATTAATCATTTAAATGGACCATATAAGGTCATATATCAGGCTATCTATTATTCTAACTTAACATTTCACATTTAAGACGTATTTGAGTGCTTCAGACTTTTAAAATATTTAATTAAATTTATCAAATCAAAATATAATATATTAAATAAAAAAAGGTGATATCTCTTCCTTCTGTCTCTCATTTTTAATGTATAAAATGTATTAAAAATGTGATCAAATAGTTTAAAAAAAGTTTATGTAAAAAAAATTATAATAACACACTTTTACGAAAATGTCTTGTTATAATTTTTTTAAAATATCAAAAAAATTAAAAAGCTTTCAAACAGGACATAATTGTCTTTATCAGGTAGTTTTGATTGCTTATGCAATTAAATTAGTATAAACTACTAACTAACTTGGTGTAGACCTTGACCACCATTAGTTAGTCAGGTTGGAATCCCACGCTTCGGCGTTCTTTGTATAAACTTTTTTTTTTCGTTGAAGTCCTTTGTATAAACTTTGACTACTACTAAATTAATTAGTGAGTTCCCAAAACCAAATATAATGAAAGGTTCCTTCAAAATGTATAATAAGATTAGAATGCTCTTATTACTTGCACAATCATTTTCAAATAGCCACGTATATCCCGGGAGCCTCGCCCCCCTCTCTAACTTTTTAATATATAAAATATATATACGTATATACTAGTAATTATAGTTAATAAATAAAATAAATGCTAAAAAAATATTGCAATTATCTAACTAACACAGTGAATAGATAGTTTTAACTAACATCTAGAGGTCGAGAGTTCAAATCTAAATGAATTTCTGAACCTTTTCAAAAGATTTGAAAAAATAAATAAATAAACTTTTTTAATTGCCATCAAAGTATTTAAAGTTTTACTCTGACTAATTAAAACCATCTATATAATGGATAAGACTCATAATGATTTTTTTTTATTTTCTGAACTTAAATATGAAATTTGTTTAAATGAAAAGAAATTATTTACCATATCGTCCTACTTCGTTTGATAATTAATAATTATTTTTTAGAAAAACTTTGATAATGAAGAACTATTTCAAGAGAATATTTCTTTAAACTCAATATCTTTCATTTCAAATATATATGATAAAATTTTTAAACTATTTTTTTCTTTAATCAAATTCAGTTCCACCTAAAATATTTCAAGAAAATATTTTTCCAACTCAATATCTTCCATTTTAAATATATATATATATATATATGGAAAAAATGGAGGTGCTACCTACTTATCGTAACAACCGTAGGATGTTAAATATACAGTGAATATAGATATTCTCTTTCTTAAATAGTTTGTTATAAGTTGTTAGATCTACCGTATATCTAACATCCTACGGTTGTTAAGATAAGTAGTACGATGTTACATATTTAATTAGGTAGCACCTCCATTGGACCCTATATATATATATATATATATATATATTATAATCAAATAGCAGAAATGAAGTTTATTTTATTCAACAAAAAATTCCTCCAAAATTATTCAAAAGTGAAAAGTTTTGTTTTGGGTACCCGCATTGGGCCTCCGGTGTCCAGGGCTATTAACACTTGACTAATGCGGAGTTCGAGGAACAGCGCAGAACGGTCGATCCCCTAGCCAAATTGGCGACACCGGAACTCGAACTCGGGACTACTAATTCTTTGTCCCTCAATCCGGGACACAAACATGCTCACCATTCGTGCCAATCAAACTTGGTTAAAGTGAAAAGGTTATATGCCAGAAAAAAAAATCCCATTTTCCGTCATCTTTGACTAGGAACCAGTCTTGCTCCTCCATAGGCCTTTAAGACTAGAAGAGCTAAGTCTACAAGTTATCATAAAAATAATCACTCTTATAACATGATATTAAATATCTTGAATAATTATAATAATTATAAAAAATATTATAATTAAGAAATACTAACTAACCCTAATATATGATAATGCGGTTCCTAGCATAATATTGTAGTAGTCGTCTCAATAGAACAATATTTTAGTCCCATTTAAGGATGGAAACTAGACCAGAACTTGGGCCTGATTCTCACTTATTGCGCCTACCAATGTGATTTTTAGTAGAACCAGCACGAAATCCAATACTCTTGAACTTGGGACATAAACCAATTTTTATTTTCTTTATTATCTTTTTTTTATGATCCGACGATTTTTTTCTTTTATCTCTCATCACTCTCTCTTTATCTTATTTAATTAAATTAACTACTATTTTTATTTATTATTTATTAAATATTATAAAAAGTTACTATTATTTTTAAATTTAAATAGATATTTTTACTATTTGTTATTATTTTCCCTAAATCATTTTACTTATTTAAGTTTTCACTATTTTTATTATTTTGCTTAAATTATAATTATATTTAACTAATTATTTTACTATATTATGCATAATATTTAATTTATATAATTTATTTCAATTATTTAAAAATTTATATTACTGTATTATCTTAAATATATTACATAAAAATATTTATTATTATTAATTTTTTATTCAATTAAACTTATTATCTTCATAAAAAAACTTATTGGTTCTTATCGATTCTTATATTTTATCCAAACACACATTGAAATTAATCTATTAAATCAACTTTTTAAATTCACATCATTATTTTTTAGTTCATCCAAACACTCATAGAATCAATCTATTAAATCGATAAGTTCTTGGAACTTTATAGAACTTAAATTCTCGGATCCAAAGGGCACTTCTAGGTCGAAGGTGCCTCTCCGAGTTAATCATGAGCTGCTTCGTGATGTGGACAGGGAAGTATCGAAGGATGACGTGAGAGGGAAGCATCATTACCTCGTGCTCATTGGCATTTTCCTAGAGATGATGTAACTACCCAGATTTCATCCCCAATTTATAAGTTTAATCTCCTCAGATTTATTTCCTCCAAATATATTTCCATAATTAGAAGATTAAAGATTTTATCTCCTCAGATTTTTATCTCCTCACAAAGTTATCTCCTCAGATTTTTATCTCCTCACAAAGTTATCTCCTCAGATTTTTATTCCCCAAAAAGATATTTCCTTATCTATCAAGAAGGAAATAATATTTGAATTTCGAAATTGATCTTTAAATCTGAGACAAATTCAGATTTGATCAAAGACCTGAATTCCTAAGCTATAAATTCATGCCCTCAGAAAATATTATTCTCTTTTCTAAAGCCGGCCCTAGCTTTCTTCTTCTCCCTCTGCCCCTTACCCAAAAGTCTCAAGGTAAGGCTGAAAAATCTATCTTCTGCTATGATTGATCATCTCCTAACTTGGGGAAGTTGTAGGAGAGGAACCGCTGCAGAGGAACACCGAGAACGCGTGAAGGAATTAACACCGAAGCTTAGGCCTTAAGGTGTGTATTCTGGCGGATCACTTGTAGATCAAGATTTCATATAGTTGATCATTTTCCTAGAGTTTTAAAGATGATTCATAATCCTCTGAATAGTTATTTCATATTGTTGATCATGTTCTAGGGATTCCTAATCCTCTGAATATTAATTTCATATTGTTGATCATATTCCAGGGTTCTCCAGATTTTTCATAACCCTCTGAATACTTTCATGATTATCGTTTTTCCCTAGTCATTTGATCATACTCTTGATTCTATGTTAAATTAGGGTTTTATAAAGACTTCAAAACATAGATTCCATGTCTCCTTCTTTACTCAAAATCGTGTTTTTAATCTGGTTATAAACGGATCGGAAATTGAATTGACCGAATCGGATTTTACTGGATCGTCACGGCCGTGATGACATGTAACGGCCCGTGATATTGAAGTTCACGGTCGTGACACCCATGTCACGACCCGTGATGACCGTCTCACGGTCGTGACACCCATGTCACGACCCGTGATGATGTGTCCAGACCGAGATTGCGTTCGGCATCCGACCGTGATGAGAGTTGCGGTCGTGATGGCCAACGTCACGGTCGTGACTCCATGGTCACGACCCGTAACGACACTGTCACGGTCGTGACGCCCATGTCACGACCTGTGTGATAGCGTCCAGACCCTTGCACCGTTCGGCATCCGACCGTGACACCGAGATCGCGGTCGTGATGACCGGTTTCACGGTCGTGACACAGGTCACGACCCGTAACGCATATGGTCACGGTCGTGACACCCCGTCACGGCCCGTGACCAGGATGCGTACCGCGCGTCGGGATCGCGGTCGTGAACCTTCACGATCGTGATGTCCGTACGGGTGACTTACGGCCCGTGATGCAATGTCACGGCCCGTAACCACCACAGCAGAGTAGCCAATCTTCCCTTCACGGTCGTGACACGAGTCGCGACCCGTGACTGGAGAAATACTGCTGTTTAACGGGGCGTGATGACTCTTCACGGCCCGTGACACTTGTTGTCACGGCCGTGACAGACACATCACGACCCGTTATTCTAGCCACCAGAACTCCACCTTGATCTCTCACGGGGCGTGATATCCCGTAACGGCCCGTGACATTCTTTGTCACGGCCGTGACACCGATATCACGGCCCGTGATGTTCATTAACCTGGTCAATTTATCCTATTTTCTCACCGATATAAAATAGATCAATTGTAGATACTTTTCCACTGTTGTACCCTACTTATATTATATCTTTTCATGCTACGTTAAGGATATATACTAGATATCACGTAAGGGTAACAAGACAAGATTATGGTTGCCATGTGTACTGTTGGGAGTTACTGTTGTTTATCGTTTTATACCGTTAGGGGCCAGTGGCCTAGCTGCAGCTTCCCCACTCTGCTCCTGTTACTTGGAGTGCTCCCCTCCCTGTAACAAAGAGGATACTCGAGCATCCTCCCCACTTGATGGGCATTTTACTTAGTCACGGCAGGTACCCCCGTTGACCCTTATCGTTATTTATCATGGCAACTCAGAGTACGTAATTTTACTGTATCGTATGAGCTCTGTACTGTTTGGCTTTATGCTTTATGAGCTCTGTATTGAATGAACCCAAAGGCACATGAAAATATTAATATGGACAAGTCTAACTTAATCACCTATATATCACCTAGATTATTACTGTGAAAATAGGACTGTGTTGTAAAATGAGCCACCCACAGATTTGGGAAAAGATAATAGAGGAGGTGCAAAATATAGGATTTATATCTTCTACCATCAATCATATTGTATCGAAAGTCCTATATCGAAACATTGATTCAAGTACTTCATATTCCCTCTATTATACCAGTGCTCCATATTGTTTCCATTGTTCAAGTGCTTCTCATTGATTAAAGAAAGAAAGAATATTGTGGCCTTGGAGTGTTTCTCCCTATTGATTTGGCCTTATCGGATCGGATCGGACCGGATGTAGATTTAAAGCACTCTTGACATTTGGAGTACAATTCTCTATTGTTGGCCATATCGTTCTCAAAGCTATATCATTATTGTTGACCTTTGTAGGTCTATTATTTATTGTTTGGCCTTACCGGATCGACTACACTGATTATATTGATTGGTCTTATCGGATCGGATGTAAAGTGAAACCATTGTTAACCTTTGGAATATAGTTCCTTATCGTTGGATCATATCGTTCAAAGTATTTTATTAAAGTTGTATCCTTCTTATTGGCCCTTGAAAGTTTATTCTTTATTACTTGACCTTACCAGATTGATCTCAATTATTGTTCAACTGGCCTTTGATCCATTTCTGATTGGCCTTATTGTTTCAAAGAGTATTATATTATTGAAGTGTCAATGGACCTTATATCGAAATTGATGAACCACCCTATGGTTTGCACCATATGGGTATATCTGATTTATCATAGTAATATTGTGTTTCCATATTACTAAAGTTGATCAGTCTTGTCATTGTTTTCATCGTCCTTTCATTTATCGGATCTCTATCCCATTATTTCTTGGGAATTACCCTTTACCATTTGGGTCTATCGGATCGTCCTTCAATGAATAGTCTTATTGTTAAAGAGTATGTATCGGATTGGGTCATTCCTTAATCATTATCCAAATTAATATTGTCTCACATTAGGATAATTCTCAAAGTGATATTATCGAATTGTATCGTCTAGAAGTTATTGATTTACATTGTTGACTCATCATGTCACTGCCTATTGATTATATCATTATTGAGTTTATTGTCATCATGTTTATCGTTATGATTCTATATCTACTTGTGCCTTACACACTGGGCGTAATTGCTCATGGAATACTGCTTTCCCTGTATGATCCTACAGGTACTAGTTCTACAATGGATGATGGTGTTGGTGACTACAGATTTGCTCGTGATGATGCTGATGTTATGCACATGACAGGATCTTAGTGTCATCCCTAGAGTCAATCATAATTATGACACTATTTATATTGTTCAGACTTCCGCATTTACTTAATTGAATATTATTGTTAATTGATTTAAGTCTTCCGCATTTATGAAATTTTTATTGACTGGTCAACATAGTCAAATATTTGGTCAAAGGATTGCATCGTCGTAGCGTCTCCGAGTCCAAATTTTGTCATCTGACAGGGTGTGGGTTTTGGGGTGTTACAATAAATGCGTCGATGGGAAGAAAGATGTCTCTCTTTTCATATATATAATTTTTTATTGAATTTTTTGTCTCATTTTTTAATGAACTTTACCTCAATTTTAAATCATATGCTTGATGTTTTTATCTTACATATTATTAAGAATTATATATTTTACGTGCAACCTTTACAATTACATATTTATTTTAATATTTATAGGGTAATAAAAGTTGATTTTTGATAAAAAAAAAGATATACAAGTTAAGAAATAACACCATTAATTACGAAAAAAAAAACTTTGTAATTCAACTTTTATGTATAGCCAAAGTAACACCGGAAAAATGCTTCCCGAGGACATACGTACCTAAGTCACAATGAGAATATTACAAATCTATGTTTTTTTTTTCTTCTTATTACCATGCCCCACATATCTAATGACGAGGCATTAATTCCTACAACTTATATAAATTAGTAGATGTATTCGCGTTGCACTATTAGAAATTTATCAATATTTAGTAAAGCTGGAATTTTATTAAGTTTTACGTTATATTTAAAAGATTGAAAATGAGTGAGAACATGATGTCATATTAATATATTTTCGAAACTCTATAAAATCATATGCTTTGGTATAATGTTTATCTCTTAATAAACAATAGATAGATTTTTAATTAAAATATGTTTCTCATTCTATTTTTCACCGATTAGTTATTATTTCACAAGAAATGTTAAAAGAAACATTGATTACTTAAAAAAAGGTATATTGTTAAATACAATATATAAGGTTATTCTTTTTTTTTATAAAGCTTTGTCTAAAAAGTAACAAAAAGTAAGAAAATTACGAAATGCCATGCAATTAAATTAATGCCATATGGTATAAGAATTGCATTATGAACAGTTATAAAACAGTGGACTCACAAAATCATAAAAATAGAAATAATATTGCGAATAAAGTGTCATTAGAAAATGTAGAAAAAAAATGAAGGAATAGAAGAAGTCTTGACTCTCAGTTCAAAGCGATATATAGATTATTAAAGGAACTTTTGAAATGCACAAATTTTTAACAAAATGATGGGAAATAAAAAAAAAAGGTAAGAATAAAGAAGTCTAGAAATGATTTACAATTATTAAATGAGTTTTAAAAAAACAATATATTAATTATTGGGAATAACTATTACTATGAATCTCAAGAGTTCTTTGCCTACTTAATAGAATGTTATTTAATTATTATCATATTAATCAACATTTGAGAAGATAGAATGTAAAGAATAAAAATAAAATAAAATAAAAACTACAAAAGCCAAAATTCTACAACAGAAGAGGGAATTCCATAAGTTTTTTTTTGCATACTTAATAGAATGTTATCGAATTATAATTAATGTTTGAGAAGAGAGGTAGAAAATAAAATAAAAAAATCAGAAAAACCTATTAAAAAAAGGATAACCAAGATGTTGCAAGAAGAAGGATCCTTATTTCCTAACGTTTAATTATATATAGATTAATGAGGTTGCTCTACGGATTAAACTGAAATAATTTTTTTGTTATTTAATTATTACTTTTTAATGGATTTAATTTACTTTCGTCGCTAAATTTCAATATCAAATTTACACTGGCCTTTTTAGTTCTACAATAATAATAATGAGACGTATTAAAGTGTGACCATAATATAAGAAAAAAGTGAAACTCATGAAAAATGTTTTAATAAATTCAAAAATGTGCGTCTGATCACGTCTAATTAAGATCATACCTTAATATTTCTAATAATAATAATAATAATAATAATAATAAAAGACTTATGTAATTTTGAGCGCAGAAAAGTTAAAAAAAAACATCATGGCAAATCCATAGAAAGGAGTTTTAATCAGCCAAACTGATGGATTGAATTTTGAAAAAAAAATCATGACTAAATTTTAAACTTATCATTTTTGAAAAAAAAAATGTTTCATCTTTTATGGAGACGAACTAAATATAGAGGTATGAAACAAAATGAGAATTCCAATCGCTAGAGGCATGAAAAAAAAAGTTTATGTTAGATCATTCAGATTTTATTCTCAAGATTCGAGTCTATCAATTATTGAAAGCGTAATCTTTATGTCAGTCTATAAATAAAATAATGATGTAGTGACATGTCATTATCATATTTGAAAAAATATTTGGCATATTAAATTGGTCATTTTACCAACATAAAAAAATGAGTTGATAACATATTTGTATTATTTATTATATTAGAGATCAAACGATGGATTGCTTGTATCTAGTGGAATATTTTTATTGACGCGACAAATATATAACAGCGTAACACCATATATTACTCGTTTGAGTGAACTTAATATGAAATTTTTAAGATAAAAATAAACATGTCGTTAATCTGCTTAAATTTTGTCTCCATGTTTAATGTTTCAAAATAAAAATTAAGGTAAAAGGAGTATGTTGCTAAAAAAATCAAATAATATGTTTTGCACAGTACATAGGAATAATTCGTCATAATTTAATATTTAATAATTATTATATTATCATAAATTTTAGATAATAAAATATTATTAAAAATAGAATGGTGCAAAAGATTAACTAGTATATTAGTTAATTAGTATGATATCATAATTATTTATTAATTAATATTATTATAAATAATATCATTATTTAAAATTTATTTAACTCAATAATTAAGATTATATTAATTAATTATTTAAAATAATAATTTTATTTAATACATAATTATATTTAATAAAAAAATAAAATTATTATTTTAATTTTCTTTTATTTCTCATGCAACCAAACATATTAATCAATTCGAACACAAAATAAAAATATTACAAAAACATTTAATTATTATTCTTATTATAACTAAATTAAGAAAAATAATATTCTTACATCGCTCTTATTGTCATCCCAAAATTGGCCTTTTCGACTAGGGTTGTGTTTGACATCAATAACGGATTAATAAGCGGATAGCGGTTTAAGAGCGGATATAAGTTTATTTAGCGGATATCGGTTAATTATTAGTGATTGATATTTTAGCGGTTCGTTAAGGTGATAATAAAAAAATGTTTGATAAATATGGTGGTGAAATTAATTGATAATTATAAAATAACGTAAATAGACTTAATACATTAATATGATAAATTATCTTATTTATATTATTATGTCATTTCTGAAAACTTTTTATGTGATTTATGATAATTAAGTTGGAATAATCTTTTTAAATAAATATACATGCATAAATAAAAAAAGTTAAATTAAAAATTTGTATGTATTAATGTCAATAATATTTAAATACAGACAAGTATTTATGGTTATTACATAGCTCAAACTCTAATAGAAGTTCTAATAAGAAAAAAGGATAAATTGGGTATAAAAGTTCAACCTCTATTTTTCATCCGCTAAACGTTAATGAAAATAGTCTACCACTCAACCGCTAACCGTTAACCTATAAAATAATTTACCAAACATTTTATTCTGAAGAAAATAGCGGTTTGACTAAGTCAAACTTCTAAACTCTAATCTAAATTCTATTTTTTTAGTTGCCAAACATAGCCTAGAGCAAACTAGACCGTGATGAGGACTAGTCCTCTAGAAAAAGGCCTTGGTGAAGTAGTGGAATTTTCTATCGTCGTGGCAGAGAAAATGCAGAAAAAGAGTTGGAGTCGGAAACAGAGTTCTCGCCGGTGCCACTTCCGACGGTGATTTGCTGGATGTTGGACCGGGCGCATAAAATATGACCCAGGGTTCCATAAGTCGATTCCTGCTAAAGAGCCAGTTGTTGTTGTTGCAGCTTTTTTTACATTTTATAACTTCTTTTTTACTTTTTTTCTCTATTTTTTTCTTTACTCATCTTTTAATTTTATATAACTTAATAATATAATTATAAACTATTAACTATCATATTATATTTTGTAACTGGAATTTTTTTGTTTATTTTTATGATAATATTTTATTAACTTAAATGTGAGATTAAATGATTTTCATAAATTATTTAATTATATTATTCATGAGAGTAATTTTATATTATTTAAATTTATTTGTGAGAAGATAATTTATTATTTTATTTAATTTATAATACAAATTATCTATTAGTATAATTATTAATTATTTAATTAAAACACTTTATGAAAATATTATTGTTAATATTAGTTTGTAAGATTAATTTTATATTATTTATTAATTATCATTTTTAATAATGTGTAATTGATATGTTTTGCAAAAAAATTTTTTTACGAAAATATTAACTTGTGAGATTAATATTATATTATTTATTATAATTTTTAAATTCAATAAAAAAGTTATTTTATTAAAAGTATATTTTATATATTTGGTTCTCATTTTTTATCCAAACAATCTTAAATTTTATTTATAATAAGTATATTTTAATTCATTCAAACATCACTAAAACTAATATATTAAATTAAATTATTTATCAAAATGAGAATCCGAAGTTATAGTTGCCAAGCGCCAATGGAGGACTGTTCACGTAATTGTTAGGCTTGTGTGGGAGAGGCCTTAAATTCTGCCGGACGGCGTCTGAGAGGCTTGGCTCTGAACAATTGCTACAATAACGTTCCTGATGCTGAAAAAGAGGAGTGGAACGCATAAGGCTAGTTGGCGGAAAGATTGTTGTAAACTAGTTCTTTATCACGTAATTTTCAACTCCAACTGTTCTAAATGCAGTGTTGCTGTTATAATTTGCAACTCCAATTATTTATTAGTATAATTATTAAAGACTTTGTAAAACCAATAACAGTGTTATGTTTGCCTGTTTCTGTTAGCATGTTACCGAGGTACAAATCCGTATGTGCTTTCATAGTGGTTGGGCAATTGTGCTTGTGGCTGCATGGGATGGACCCAGGGGGGTCCATTAATTTTTGCATTATAAGTATTATTACTGCATAACTAATATAATAAATTATTTCTTTTGAATATAGTGTATATATGATAACGTTTTCCCGGTACGGAAAAGAAAGGATTGAGCAATGGTTTGATTTCACAACAAAATGCGATCAACTCAACTCAATGAACCAAAATGCAGGTTTACAGCAGGAAGATGTACAAATGAGACAGGAAACAATAACACAACGCTCGCTCGTGGTGTTTGGATCAAATGTTTTGTTTTTCTCATTTCAGTTCCTGGATTTCATCCAGGGCATAGCTGTTCGTGAATACGCCGGCGTAGTTAACCTTCTCGAAACGGACAGCGACCGGATACTGCAGCTTGGGGTTCTGGCATAAATAATTGTTTGAAAATTCAATAAGAAACTCATTGTAATTTTTCCAAGCAGAGTACACAAAAATACCTGATCGACAGTATGAAATATAAATTATGTGGAGGAAGAAGAGAACATACCTGGTCGACATTAAGCACTGATCCTATGCCATTGTACCAATAGGATTCTCTCCTGAGGATCTTAACCTGAAGAATTGGGATATGAAGAGACATAGGAATAAAGCTCTATTCTTCGGAACACAGCCAAACAAGCACTAAAAATATTATATTGGAATATTAGATGATGTTATGATGTTGGAGTGAAATTTAAAACACCTCTGTTCTTCACATATGGTGGAACAGGTGTTCTGCACAACTTTTGTCATTCACCAAAAAATAAGAGCTTCCTTTATCAACCAAACAGGTAGTAAAGTAAGAATTTCTTAATTTTTGAAATACCATTGCATTAACCAAACATAAAAAAGAACACCAATGAAAAATATCATATTCTTTAAGAACACCATTTTATATTTCGATAAATTGTATTCCATTACCGAACAGCCACTACAAGAAAATTGCGATTTTCTGACCAAAATTTCTGAGAGAATTAATTCCCTCAGAAATACTTAGTGATATTTCTGAGGAAATAATCACCCCTCAGAAATTTTGACGGGTAAAAAGACCCGTCAGAATTTCTGAGGGGGATAAAAACTCATCAGAAATTTTTTGACGGGCAATAAAACCCGTCAGAAAATTTCTGACGGGTAAGGTACCCGTCAGAAATTTCTGACGGGGCCAGACGCCCCGTGACGGGGCGTCGCCCCGTCAGAAGTTCTGACGGGTGCTTGGCACCCGTCAGAAATCTTCATTTTCACGGGGCGGGCCCCCGTGAACTTTACCCCGTGACTTGTCACGGGGCAAACTATTCTGACGGGTGGAGGACACCCGTCAGAAATCGTCTGACACAGAGCGGTCACATCTCGTCCGTTCACCCATGACGAAGCCAATTATTTTTTTCTGACGGAAATTTTCCCTCAGAAATTCCGTCAGAAATCCCGCAATAAATCTCCCTCCCGCCCTATTTTCCCTTCTTCCCGCTCACAATTTCGGCGTGATTCCGGCGGTCATCTTCTTCTCGGACGTGTTCTTCTC